>BRZM01001481.1:93749-114797 GCA_033238685.1 Lates japonicus
AGTGGATATTGTGCACAAATAGCGTTGTCAGTGAACACTTTACAGTGTCTAGTATAAACATTTGCAACATTTCTCATCATGATCATTAAAAACACATTATATGCCTGTCTGTCATGTTTCCTAAAAATACCAATTGCTTTTGCAAACTGGTAGCACAAGCATAATTTCTTGAAGTGGATTGTACAGGCAGCCTTTGATTTCACTTCATATCAGCAGTACAGTAGAACTGTTTTAAATAGAAAAAAGTGGTTATAAACTACGTTTAGTTTTCAAACCTGTATGTCATAGTATATAAATGTCAACATGCACCCTGATAATTAAGCGATCTTACTCTGTCTCCTTGGATCCTGCAGGAGTTAACTAATACCATTATATTTTTTTTTTAACATACGGCACATAGCAAAATTGTGTGGTTACTTTTGTGAGCTACCCTGAGTAAATATATTGGATTATGCAGGTTGTGCCTTTAAAAAAGCTATTCCTTATAGAAAGTCATCCATCATTGTCAGAGCTTGCAGAAGCTACTCCAGCACTTCTCTGTATCCACATCTCTTGTCAGCTGTCATGGTCCTCTCATTTCTATCTTGCTGCTTTCCCTCCTCTACTTCTGCTCTGTCTGATCACCCTGTTCCTCCCCTTTCTGCCTCTCTACCCATTCCTCTCACAGTCTGACCATCCATCAGCCTCATCATCACTGGATTCTAGACATTTTTGTTTTACAGTGCTGCAAGCGTGTTAACATTTTTTGTTGTCATGATGACAATTTTAAGTTACTCACTATGTCCCATGTGGTGCTGTCTCCTCCTTAACAACAACAACATTTTACTAGTGGATGGTTGGAGAGTGCAGAAGGTCCTTCAGAATAGTGGACAAAGTCCAGTGGAATTTTTGATATCGATACATCAAAATCATAAATGGGTTCCTAAATACATATTGTTTATTAATGGATGTATTATTGACTGTCTCTTGGCTTACTAATAGGTCCTTAGCCTTAAGTCCAAATTGCTTTAATATGATATTTGATAGTTTGACCATTTGATGATGCAGTATGAAGAGAGAGAATCAGAAAGACAGAAGTTAAGTCTTCAACAGGATTTTTTTGACAGTGAGGTTTCAGTTTCTTTTAGACAAATGACTAGTGGTGCACACTAGAGGTCTGATGTAACCCAGGATACTGCTTTATTTCCATGTCAAATGAGGAAACATGCTCTGTAGATTGAACTCAACAAAAGTTGTGAGAACATCCTAACATTGGTTGTGTTCATAGCTCTGTCATCTTCTGGGCTTCACATCTGTCCATACATGCTTTTAAATTAATGACCTTTCTTTTGTTTTCTTTGCTGTTTGCTCAAGATTTATTCTGTAATGAAATTCTATTAACTCTTGGCTACTGACAGTTTGTTTCTATTGTAATCATGATTTCCAAATTCCAAAGGCATCAGTGTGTCCTAGACACAATGTGCCCAAAATATTCTCCTGGAAGTTATGTCTGAGGGTAAAAATGCAGCTTTCTATTTCGTAATTCAACTACTCATCTTTCCTCCCATACAACTTGCCTCCCCACTCCTCCTTGCGACCGTACCAATATGGTCCAGCGTAGGCTCGGAGGCAGAGCCTGCCCTGAGTCTTTCAAACAGCCGCTGGCGTAGGGAGATGGCTGGCAGTTATTAAGAAATCAGCCAGTCTGGACCTGTAACAAAACAGTAACAACTCAACATCAAACACAAAATGGGCAGGAAAGTTAGATGGGTGTGTGTGTGTGTTGGGGTGTGTTTGCAGGCATTAGAATTTAGGTTCAGTGGATGCAGGGTTTTTCGGTGTCATCTTTGTTTTCAGTATTTCTTTAATGAAGTATTGATACATTTTTGTATGTTTTGTCCTTTCTAATAACACTATTGCTCTCATATTTTGTTCGGATCCATTGTTCCTCCAGCCTTGTTCTCCCTAGGACTGTTTATATGCATTTGAGAGGATAGTACTGACTTGAATGATTTTGATGTTCATACATTTGTAAGTTCCCCATACATTAAATATTAATGATGGAAGGCCTCTAAAAAGCAATTAAACCATAATGGCATACTAAACTGTCCTGTGGACCAATAGCAAATCATCTTCACAGTGCTGAGCTCTAGGGATGGGGTGCTGGAGGTCAGCAGAACTGTGGCAATTTTCTCTCAGGTTTTTCCGTTCAGTCTAGCTGGTTTCCATAAATACTGACCTTTCACAACTTGTGTCAATAGGATTTTGGTTCTGATGGCGAGCAGTGAGGACTACAACAACTGGGAAAGAAAAAATAAAGTTTGTGCATCTCCTGAATTCCCATGCCACTTTCTATTCTGTAAGCATGTGAAAATACTAACAGAAAGTTAATTGTTGGGTTAAAGTGATTATTGACATTATTTGCGAAATTCTAAACCTTGCTTGCTCCTTTGTGTTGGGTTGGAAACCCAGGTTGCCACATAAAGTAGGTTGTGGGTGCAAATAGCCACCACTTCATGAGTTTCTAGCACCATCTATTTCACAAGACATGCATATTAAATGAATGCCAACACCGAATTTGAGGCAGCCAACTACATTCCATTACATTACATTTAATCATTTGCTTTTATCCAAAGTGATTTCAAGTTAGGACAATACTAAGCTTCAGTACAGTAGGACACCTTGGGTACAAGAACTAAATCATCAATAAGGCATCCTCAAACAGTGAATACAAGCGAGAATGATCCTTGGAGGAACACAGTGGCTGAGAAGGAGTGTAAGCTTATATGACTGAGTTAAAGTAGATGGGTGAAGGCCCGAAGTCTCTGTGAGCATTAGTGAAGTGAATGTTTGAGCGTTTGATTGGCTGCCATGTTTAACTCAGTGAGTCAATGAGCAGCAGTGACATAGCGACAGCACCCAGGCTGAGACCAGACTGGCCAACATTCCCTGAATGCACTGTCCTCAAAGCACCCAGGTATATAAGCTGTCCTCAAATTGTCAGTCAACACCGTTTTGCAGTTCATCAGTGGTGACTTGCATGGAAACTGAAAGAGTTTGGGAGACACTACATAATTACAAAACATACATTCAGACCAGACGTCCAGTACTGTATTGCCAAGTACATAAAACTGCTACCAACTGATACCAATTCACATATGCTGACATATTTAACTGTTAACAGACAGTATCAGCATATACTTCATGTCTAACCTGCAGGGAATTAGTCTCATACGACGAAACTCTGCTGGGTGAGAGCCAGTTAAATTGCAGTCCTCCATGTTCTGGTAGGGCAGGGAGGGTACAATGGTTCCTCCTTCTCTCACCACACAGGGTGTTGTGAATTTGGGAGCAGAACAGACTTGAGCTGTACTCCTCAGGGACCCGCTCCAGAGCCCGGAGAGCCGGTGGCATGCTGGTTGCACGGTTGGTTCAGGAAGCATGGTGCAGGCCAGGGGCTGAGCCTTGAGGAACCCGCCTACGTGCAGCCGCAGTCCTGTGCTGCCTTGAGGCACTGATTCTCCTTGGGTTGTGAGAACGACAGGTGAGGAAAAGTTGAATTAGCAAATACAAAGCACCTGTAGAAAGGACTCTTTTCCCATGAGCAACTGCTAAAAGTACATTGGCACTATTGGTTTTAATCTGCTTGTGAGTTGCTGCAGGTGAAACAACAACAAAAAGTAACAAGTAATCAACCATCAGTTTCCAGTGATGGTGCCTGACTGTCAATCAGTTAACAGCTACAATTGTAGGCGAGGAGGCTGTTTCCACTTTGTTTTCTTGTTTATCAACCTTCCTTCTAACCTTTCCACAAATAAAATATCTGAGCTCTGGGTTCTTCAAAGGTGGAGGGTGCCTCTCTAGATTGACTGACCAGTAAAGAAAAGCGGAGGCACTAGAAATGAGGTCATGAGCCAAAAACAATAGGAATCACCCTCTGGGTACCATAAGCCAACATGGCTAAATCATTAGTTGCCTTAATTACCTTGTCAGAAATTGCTGATCAAAAGTAACCTTGGGAAGATATGGTAGTTCTAGTGGAAAGATCAGGGGTTGTGTCCTGTCGGTTCATGAATGTTCCCACCAAACATTACTGCAATATGGCCAGCAGCTGTCAATATTTGCTCTGAACCAACGTGTTGGATGGATGGTCAGACCAACCTTAAGCAATCCTTTGGCCCCGCAGTCAGCTGGGGAAAATACAATAACACCTGCACCAATCTTGCTCTAGGGTCTACAGTGCATAATGCTGCTACTACATTGTCAGGGTCCATATCCAGCCCAGGCCATATATCACTGTCCAAAAGCCAGCCAGTACCGAACAAAATGAAATATCATTAAAAGGCCTAGCAGACCTCTTATCCTGCCCACATTACCCAACACCACCAAGCTGAGTGCACAAGGAGAAACTCTGATGGCATAAAGAGGTACTGAGGCAGAAAGAAGAAGCTGGTCACTAGTTATATCTGTATTGATTGATGCATGTTGATTACCATGTCTAAGACTTAGTGATTCATCGATCCATTGATCACTTCCTGGCATGTATCTGTATGACTGGTAAGACAGAACTACAGAGCTATCTGCCATTAAATACTTCATGTGTGACAGTGATGGACACTGGCTCAAATTACCTAATCATAACAAAGGCTGCATGAGTGACTCTATGTGTTATGTGTGTGTATATGAGTGTGTTCTACCTGCCACTAAGGAGGCCATGCGAGTATCCATTTTTGTGTCATCATAGGGGGATATTTCCAGCTCATCCTCCCCTGGAGAAAAAGATAAACACACACACACATTGGAAAACAACTGAAAACAGAAAAGACCGAGGGCCAAGGATTGAACCTTGGGGTACACCACAGATCTTCCCAGAGTGCTGTGCTACGTAGCTCAGTAAAGTCAATCAGAATAAAAAGGACCCCCCAAAACTATCAGCCTATAGCCAACTACTAGCAGTAGAGTCTTTCAGAAGACTCCAAGGAAAATGAAAAAAAATAAAAATAAAAAAATAACTTTCCACACAGAACTATAATTCAGTCATAAATCACTGATAACTCATCAAGCAGAGTTAAACTGGCCTCACTAGCATGTTGCTCTGTGAGCACATTAAATGATTCATTCATTTACTCTATTCTATCTCTAAATTAAATTGTGGAGTGTATCTTCTGACAGTCTAGTGTACTAAATTGACATTTATTTCACAATAGCTAATTAGGAGAACAAAAGCTTCCCCCTGCATCCTGTGCAGTGCAGGAGGGTCCATGTAGTAAACCTACTGTCTTTGCACATTAAAAAATTTGAGTTGCTCTGCTCACCTGCATGAGTCGCCTTTTTTTACTTTAGAAGGAGAAAGTATACACCCATACCCCCCAGTCTGGCACTCTCTATCTATGTAGCTTCGTAGATATCCACTGTGCAGGTTCTGATGAATAAATCAGCATCAGACTTTACCTTTTGATAGCAACACAGCAACACTAGATGGATGTATTGTACATGATCAGGATCAGGCTGTATCATGCTCTAGTTAAACTCCACAGTGTGTGTGTGTGTGTGGTGGTGGTGTGAGTGTTTTGTTCATTTGCTTTGACATCCAAGGGCGACGTGAGAGGTTCACTTTGTGTCTTTTTGCTGAGTAGGCAGCCTCTGCCATTCATGATATTTACATTCTCTTATTCCGGTTATAGAAATTGATTACAGTGAGCTTTGGTAGCAATGGTTTCACAGATTACTGATGTTGTCTTCATATCACCACTCTCTGTACAGACACTAGTTGAAGAAATCAGAAGCGCCCCAAGCTGATGGATGACAGTTTTTGTGGTCTCTACAGAACTGCTGCAACCTCTGTGTACAGCTGCACTGAGGAGACGTACATTAGCTATGCATCGATATGCCTTCTACATGCATTGGTTCTGTTGCTATGTTGTAACCACTTAAGGCAGAACTGTAAAACCACCTAGAGTCTATTGCCATGCATGCAGGACAAAAAATGTCATGGCAAACCATTAAATATTTCTGAGACATCTTACCAAAAGCAAAAATGTCAACTTCATGGTGGTGCTAAATGAAAAGTTAAGGGGTCATTACGATTTATCCTCTGTCTGTGTCCATGAATTACACAGTAATCAATTCTTATAATTGTTTCAGCCTGGAAAATGTTGTAATGTAGCTAACAACAGCCCAACCTACACCGAGTGGACTGGAGTGCTGACACTGATGGTGAATGTTACTATCATTTCATGAACAGAGCTGTGTAATTTGGGTAACATTGAGCAGAATATGACAGCAGTGCTAAAGTTGATTCAGATAAGATCATGTTTTTGTCCTTCATCAGCAGCTCTGAGATCAGTCAGTATCTCTGATAAGATACCACTCTAGAGCCACTCTAGCTGCTCAGGTAGGTTACTTAATGAATCTTATTTCTTCTAATAACCTGTGATATTTCTGTAAATAACCCACATCACATAGAAACACTGCAGAACATTTGTACCTGTATCTGCAAATAGCACAATCACCATGTCATTGAAATCTCATCAATGTGGACAAATTGAAGGATAAGAAGAGGGATAAGATCGATATGAGGGCAAACTTAAAGCCACCATGACCTCATGTTATTGGAGGCAGCTTTTGTCCAATTGTGAAACCCATTAGCAGAGCCTTGACTGACTAGTGGACGAGCCGTTTGTTCCTGCAAATTATTTAAACACACTCCAAAGTACAAACCCAATCAAGAATATAATGGCATGTAAAGTGTTTATGTATGTAAATCCTATTCCAGGCTATATATTTATGGTAATGACACGCTAGAGCAGCCTAGCAGCGTTAGGAACTGAAGAGTGTGTAATTACACTAATGCTCCGCTGACTAATAGGCCACAGGGGAGAAGGAGTCCGCTGACTAGTGTTAGCTCACTTACTAATGCACACATCACACCAGCACTCAAGATTGCTTCTGCTACTCTGTGTATGTGTGTGTGTGTTCAGAGTGTGGTCTTTTTGACTAGAAATCTCTTCCACATGAGGCTGGAAGATGGATTCGGGTAAAAGTGTTAAAATAAGATTAGGATTATAGCTTGGTAATGAATGTGGTAGTAGTAGTCGTAGTAGTCACTAGAAATTTGTACTGTTTGTATGACATGTATCTGTCTGTATGTTTGTGAAAAAGACAAACACACACCAGCAGTGTGTGATGTATGTCCAAACACCTGAACCTGTGGTTTCTGTGTAAGCCACCTCCCCCTGGAGTTTTCAAGGATAAGGCTGACAAATTCATATTTTTCTTCTTGTCAACAAATTCCATGTACAGTCAAACCAACCATCAGTGTCTCCTACTAACAAGTGTGTGTATTAAAGCCTGATGTACTGTATCTGTGCCATCGAGCTGCATTATTGTCCAAAAACTATTAAAAACACATCAATAAGCCACACTGTTCCTTTACTACCACAAATACACACTGTAGCCAAACTTACCCCAAAGCAGACATCTTGTAGCTGCTTGTCCTTTACAGGTCATGATTTCTTACACTTTTTCTGCAGTTAAATAAATGATATTAGATGCAAAATTAGGTCCTCTTCCACTTCTTCTGCAGAACTAGTCAAGCATTATGTTGAATTCCAAATAGTCTGTTTCATTGCCTGTACTATAATCTGTTTTAACAAAATGAGACATGGATAATTGTCTGTTGATGTTGGCTTCTAAACCCACTACTTGCCCCCTTGAGCCTCTATCAGCTAAACTGTTCAAAGATCTCTGTCCAGCTTTGGGACCTACAATGCTGAATATCATTAAGTTATCCCTTACAATTGGCATCATCCACACCGACTTGAAAACAAATTTTGTTAAACCCTAGCTAAAGAGACTAGACAGTGATCCAGAGATGCAGGATCTAACGTTAATCTTGTTGAACCTTTCTGCTTTCAGGGCATGTCATTCTACTGAAACTGTATGCACCTGGAAGAACAGTGTGTTTCCTATAACAACTCTACATCAGTATCTTCTGATGTGAGAAACCTCAGGGTTCTGTTCTTGGCCCTCTGCTTTTCTCTCTTTATATTTCACCTCTTGGCCAAATTATACAGTCATGTAATCAGTTTCCACTGTTATGCTGATACTAAGCTGTATACACCTGTAAAGGTAAATGACCATTCTCAAATCATTAAATTAGAGGCCTGTTTGTCTGACTACGAAAAGCTGGCTGTCACATAACTTTATGCTCCTGAATTCTGATAAAACAGCCCGACACAGTCACCAGTCTGATCAGTCAGTGTAATTTCTTAAAGTCTGACAGTCAAGAATCTTGTGTGTTGCATTTGATCCTACTCTCCCTTTTAATCGACACACTAAAGAAATCATCAGACTGTATGACTCTGTTGAGATGTTTAAATCCAAACTTATAACTCATCTTTATGTCTTAACATTCAGTTAGGGCCTTAATCTTTGCTTATTTGCAGCCTTGTGCCTAGCATTAGACCTGCTGGCAGGTCAATCTCAGTCTATGTGGACCTAGTATACATTCATACATATGGTCCATGTTGTCCAGTAAAGCCACTTCATCTCTCTAACCCTCTGTTTTTTTATTCCATGAAGGACATGAACATCCAGGCTGTGAGCTCACCCCTTTTTTTCTCCTCCCTGTCCTCTCTTTTCACCCAGCCTGTCTGTACTGGACCATCAGCTGTCCTGGGACCTTTTTCTCTCTACCCTGGCTGTCGGTGCTTCATTCCAGATGTTTTGCATCTGGATCTTGATCCTCCAGGAGTCCCAGCCTCCTCCTTGTCACTCTTCCTTCCTTGTGTTCATGTTGTCTTTGTCTCTCTATCTCCCCTTCTTGCCTCTTGTGTGTTTGTGTCCTCTTTCCAGGTCTTCATGTTGGAGAGGAGGTCATGTGGCTCCTGTCCTATCTGTTGGCAGCACCTGGAAGTTGCTTAATGTCCTACTGGATCATATTCTTCATATAAATTTACAATAAGTC
Organism: Lates japonicus; assembly: GCA_033238685.1. Lineage (NCBI taxonomy): Eukaryota > Metazoa > Chordata > Actinopteri > Centropomidae > Lates > Lates japonicus. Next base: position 102,697 of record BRZM01001481.1, read on the forward strand.
ATTTTGTCATCCTGGTTGCTCATACTGTAAATATCTGGCTATAACTAGACTAGCCATGACTAGACTATTTTGGAGGGAGACAACATATAATCCTAGAGATTATATGTTGCTGAAGGAGGGAAGCGTCATTAGTTGCTCTTCCTTCCACTTGAGGTTTATTTTGACTCCGACATACACCGTCCTGCTGCCCCAAACACTCACTACAGCATCAAATATGGATTAATACACTGCTGAAAATAGTCCCCAACAAATGCACTATTTTGTCCAGTTTGAGTGACAGTAAAATGAAACTCTACATTTGTGAGGTGTTTTTACAGATTTATATCTTCAGAAAGAACCAATGAACAGACTAACATATTGCTCCAACACAGGCTGAACATCATACATTTGACATATTACAGCCCCAGTTCAGGTGTCAGCAGCACCTGAACCATTCACACATCCAGCAGCAGTGAGACTGAATCAAAACACTAAAGAACTGAAAAATGCTAAAAAAAAAAAAAAAAAATTGTGGGGAGGCAGGGGAACAGCAGAGTTGGTGATACTTCTCTGTGGTTCTGTTTATGCAGCCTTTCTTACATTACACATCATTATCAACTTATATCTATGTAGAATATTGTTCAGCTTTAAACCCTGTATTAAGCTGACTAACTGTCCAGCATATAGCTTGCATTTCACTCAATGTATTCTGGGATAGGCTCCAACCCCACCCACGCTGTGTGGGATAAGTGGATATAGAAAATGAATGGATGGATTCAAAAATGAAAATTCTTATGAGAATCTCATGATCTTGATTTGGCAAAATAACACTAATGACTTAGTGACTCAGAACTCTTCAAATGAAAAAATTCAGTGGAGTGTGAATGGGTGCAAACAAGCTCAATGTGGCTGGATAATTATTTAAACTGAAATTACAATGTGCAAAGCTTTACTTTTATACAGTATTGTTAATCTGTTCACAAATTAATTGTTTTAAGTTGAGGGGTGTTGTCATAATTCAGTTTTTCTAATTTAATACATTCTGTTTCTGTTCTACTGGATGGAAACCCAGCTTTTGATACGGATCCACAGACATACTTTCATGCACAACCTTCCCCATCCCAGTCCTGACTCACCTGGCAGCAGGCGAACCCTCCAGTATATGCGCGCAGGCACTGCTCCTCCTTGCGAAGGCCGCGGTGGCACTTGCAGGCCAGCAGAGCAGGGTGCTTAGCCAGCAAAGCATCCTGTCTCTCCAGGCACTCAGCTGCCACCTGCTCCCCTAGCGGGGACACGGCCGCATCAGCCGCACACAACTCCAAGCCTCGGTACAACGCCTCGCACTGGGGGTCGGCTGAGCACACCCGATGAGCTTCAACACAGTCAGTGGAGGAGGGAGGGAAGGGGAAGATGGATGCTGAGGATGGCAACGCATCTAAGAGAGGACAAAGAGATGGAAGATGATATATTAAAAGAGTAAGAGGAAAAAGAGATATAAAGGTCATAAATGTAACACTACTGTAGTATGAAACTCATTACGCACATTAGCTGTAGTGAATATAGTGACCTGGTGCCAAGGCAGACAGCTTAATGATATACAGAACACTCAACCAGGTAACATGTCCAGGCCACCATGTGTTAAAGCCTGGTCACAGCAGAAAGTGAAAAAATGTCAGTAATCTGTCCATCTCTCCAAATATTTGGGCTTTCAGTGACACTGTTGCATTTCTGGCTCGATTTAAGACCTTGGACACATCCAACACTCCGACCACCTGTGGCCATCTTCCACCAGCAAAGTTGTTTGAAATGAATCTCACAAATTCACCGACTAGAAGAGCCTAACAGGTCATCTCATCACACCTCAGTATTGACCTTCTTTTATAGGCCATTTGCTTTGGTGAAAGCAGCATGCTAAAATGTTTCCTAACCTGACACTGGTTGTGCTCACCATCCATCCACCATCATTGAGCACAGCCTGGCCTGATTTGTGATTCAAGAAAGGAGAACCAAGCTTAAACCTGGAATTGTGGACAATATTCTTTTTCTGCACAGCAACCTACTGGGCCGTTAAATGTCAGCAGTAGCAGCACAGTTGGTTTATTTAGTTTATTTAGCCAAATATAGTTAAATATTATTTGAATTCATGTTTCTACAGTTTGGCTAGAAGCTTGGGCTGCTGCATTTTTAAAAAATTGTTCCTGGGGGTGAAGGAAGGGGATGGGGGGTTGTTTGTTTTGTCTTTTTTTCATTTTTGCAGTTTCTTTTTTGTCACATGAGGTGAGGCTGTTATGCCTATATAACCTAATGAGCAGACCCTAATTTAGAAAGAAGTTCAAGGACCTTTTAGAAAAAGAGTAGGTAGCAGCTCCAGAACGCTGCAGACATTGTAGCAGGATGTTGTAACATCCATTCTTTACACTGAGTTTCATAGGCTAGTATTCTACAAAAGTACTACCATAAAACAATAGAGAAGGTTCAGGATGACAAGTAGATTCCTTCAATAAACTCCACTGGTGTCTGTGAGAGAGAGAGAGCTTACACAGAATGACGCTGTATATCATTCTGTTTTATTTTCACTGGAAATGTGGTGCAGTGAAAACAGATTCCTCATTTTAACCTTTACTGCTTCTTCAAAGCAAAACTAGAGAATAGAAGAACATTTATTGTCTGACTGAGCTGGATTCACTGTTCAGTTTCATTGTGTTGCAGAGGGTAACATAACATTTCTGCCGTAATGCAAATGTAAATTCAAATTATACAACTGATTTCAAAACAATCTCCAACACTCTGCACATAGTTTTACTTTCGTTTCAGCAGAGGATTTGTCATGCCTACACTTCAGTTTACTTGTTGAAGCATTCGGTGGGAGCCATGATTTAATCCATTTCCCCTGATTCTCAGATAGCCTAGATGTTATATCTTACAACATGACATTATTTTATTTGGATTAGACCTAGTTAATGTGATTAAACAGCAGGTAGGCTTCACTGTGTATGTAGCCTCATTAAGTATATTAACAGTAACACCAACTGTTCATTGTGACAATGCACACTTTGATAAGGTGATTAGATTTTTATATTTTGTGGAGACTTTTGAAGACTTGAAAATGTATCAATTGTTGTTTAATGTGTGTTTTTATAAACGCTCATCTCAATTTGAATCAGATATTGTAATGCAGACCAAAGTCTGAGCAACATCTCTGTTCTGTGCTTCAATTTTGCCTCGAGTAAAAACTAAAAAAATAAATAAAAAAATCAAGTTACTAACTGTGCACCAGGTAATTAAAAATGCACATGAATAACACAAAGAAAAATTATGTACCCGTCACTGAATGAATTTAGAGACTGCAGATTTCTTCAGATGGCTGTGAAACAACCTGCTTTTCTGACCAACAGTTAATTAAAAATAAGTTCTCCATTGAATTCCTCAAGAATGAACAACAAATCACACACACAAGAGAATCTTTCCTAGGATCAAATGTTCATAATACAATGATTAAGGCTGGACTTAAAAAAATAAAATAATTTCTAATTATTCACCATTTATTTTTATCTGATCAGATATCAGTTCTTAATTTCTCTGTATTTATGTCTTTTCTCTGTATACATGTGTATCTCTGTTAAACATTGTGTGTCTGTGGTGGTGAGTTGTAAGTTGGTCAGTCAGAGCTGCATGATGTGTAAAATGTCTACTTTGTGGAAATCTAGTTATCATCAATCATTAGTATTATTTAAGTTAAAAAGTAACATAGGTGATAGCTGCTATATGAGCCACTGTGGGTCATGATAGTCCCATAAATTGTGAGGTGAATAGTTAGAGTCTGTATGAGAGAGACAGAGTAAAAAAAGCCTCTGCAGACTGATCTGAGGTCAGTTTGTGTTTGTTGAAGAGATATTATCTCTGGCTGTGAGATGTGAGGTGGAAGTGGAGTGAACAGTGTGTGGATTTTCCTTTATTCAGTCTGTCCCTGCTGCTAACAGCTGTCTGCAGACCTCAGGTCCATGTCCTGTTCACACAGACACTTTCACTCTCTGTCCTGTCTGTGCTCACACTCAGCATTACACTGGATGTCTGTATGGGATAATATACTGTATATATATATATATATTTTTTTTTTTTTTGGGGTGATGCCCTTGAAGGTGGTTCAGGTTTTTTTATTCTTACTGAGCTGTTTAGTATACATAATGTAGGCCTAAAAATAGACATGTTTCATATTTGCATTTGCCAAGGAGGATAAATCCTGGATCCAGTTTTATAAAATGTGTTGACAGTTTAGCTGCTAATGTGCACTTTACACAGTTTTATATTCAAGGAAACAACAGAGTTTCTCACTTGTTGAATATAGAAGAAATGTCAGTTCCCAGGAGAAATTCTGAGAGGCGCTTTACGCAATATTGATGTTTATCTGATGTACCTGAATCTCTGAGTCAAACTGAATCATCAAGAAACAAATCAATTCATTGATTCTGGAGTTTGTGAATTTAAATAAAAACGGAACAGGAGATCAGTGCTGATATCCAGCCATAACAATGAGTAATAACTGACCTTGTTTGCATGTTTGTGTCCTGTTAACAGTTATACAGACGGACACTTTTTTATAATGTCCGACAATGCTTTTTGGGCTGCAGGGGATTTTTTATGTTGCAATACCACATGGAGCCACTGGGACAAAAAAGCAACAAAGCTGAGTCCCCCTCTCTTAATACAGCCATGACCTGTATTTTACTTAAATTAGGTCTGCATCAGTTTTGCTGATGTCAACCTGCATCATCAGCATCAGCAAATTAAATGCTATTCTTTACTGAACCTGATGTGTTTCTTTATCTTGTCTGGTGTCACAAAGAAGACACAGAAACCATTGATTATGAGCTCTATCAGCTGAGAGTGTAACTGGACCTCGTACTGTATGCCATACAGAAAGATGAACAAATAGAAAGAGGGTGGATAAGAGACATCTTCCTGTAATAGTAATGTTAGTATCATACTCATGTTAATATCGGCTAATTCTCGTTGTGGTCATTTGATCCACATCAGTTCAATGTAAATCTCACACAGTAGCTTTACAGCTGAACCAAACAGTAGCAGAGTTTGTTGGAGCCACTCTAAGGTGCACAATGCAGACCAAGCTCACAGGCTGCTTCCACTCATCTTTCAGTGAGGAACATCGTTTTCAAGTCTCTCTCTCTCAATAGTCTATCTCTCTATACAATGGATGTTCCTCAGCCAAGATAGTCACAGCTGGCTGGCGTGAATGAGGCTCGAAGCTCATTTTCATTTATTTATTTATCACTAACAGTGTCTGAATCGTGTGGAACTCAAAGTTTCCTCGGGAGGGGACTATTGTTTTTGGATGTGTGGCTGCTTCGATTTGTAATAGCTAAAAGGAGAAGCTCCTCGTCAAAATCAATAGCTGATATACCAGGGAAGTGTAGAAGAAGTTGTCGAGGACAGCAGAAGTATCATACAGGAGAGGGAGCGGAGAGAGGATGGAAAAGGGTGAGGGGTGGGATCAAGGGAGGCGGGGAGGTGTGGAGGAAGAGACAGAGAGCGAGCGCTCCAGTGTGAACCTTGATGGGTTGGACACGCGCACAGTATGAGGTACAATCAGCATGCACCTCCGAAAATGATGTTCTTAGAATCACACAATGATACACACACACACACACACATACACACAATCGCAAAACACAACACACAGACACACACATGGCTGCCCTGAGAAGGACCCTTTTATGTGTGTGTCCTGCTGGGAGAGAGACTGGGAGGCACAGAACCCATCATTATTACCAGAACACAGTACTGCACAACTACAGGGAGGCGGAGGGGCAAAGCAATCTGTCAAGACACACACACAGACTTCTACACACATCTCAGTCTTAAGATAAAGTGGCTGAGATGGCATAAACAGTAACATTCAGTGCGGATCAGTGGGCAGTATGTAAATTGAATACTAAGGTGTGCTGATGAAAGACTAACCACATACATAAAACATTGTTGATTGAACAAACAGCCTTTGAAATTTGGCAACATCAACACTCTGCCACAGCTCACACATCCACACATTAGACTAACCCGCTCAGCCCGACTGGCAAAACCACCTCTGACCAGAATGTCCTGTCTCACCGCCTCACATCATCAGCCTTCTACAAACAAATTTACTTCCCATCTGCTGCTGAAAACACTCCATTTCCACTTTAAACCCAATTGTCCTCTAGTGTTGTAGCTCCTAACTAGGGTCATGTCGCCACAGGTCACATGCTGAGTGTCTGCAGTCATTTCAACACACACACACACACACACACACACACCAAACCCAGTTTCGATTGATTATTTTTTCCAGAGAAGCATGGCTGAGCCGAGGTTCAAAGCAGCACAGTCTTATTCTTACAGGTGCAGTCCAAGCTCAATCATCCCCAGAAACTCCTTGTATTTAAACATAATTGCGACAATAGGTTTTGATTTCTGACCAAAAGTCCAAGCAGTTCCTCAGTAACAAACAGTCAATGAGGAAACACCATAGGATCACATGGCATGCAGCTACACCAAGTCACAGTTCATTTTGTAGATATCTTTGAAGTCTTCCAAATACATCTGGCATTCAGGTAAAGAGCTGTTTCTATAAAGAAAAACATATAATCAATATTCAGCTAACTAAAACACCTGTGTGCTGATGGTTAATATGTCCATATGCTGCACTTCAAAAGAGACATAACCAATTTAACACTGCCCAATCCTTCTTTTCTCACACAGTCGCAGTGGGCCTGTTTTTTTAAATTATCAAACTGATGCAGATCCGAGATTTAAGCTGTTCACGATTCCTCTTCCTTTTCAAAAACTGTCACCCACAGTACAGCAGTTACCCACAATGCCTTTGGATCCTCACAGTTCAGACAAAAGATTTAAGCTCAATTCTTCTATACTCACACCCCTCAGCCATTTTGAGAGTTTAGTCACAGGATACTATAAAGTCGCTGACAGTTTTGTCATGTCCAGTCAACCTCGACTCTTTTTTATCTTTGAGTCTAGTTTGGTTGTGAAAACTCTGGACTCTTTGAGTCTTTTTATAGTCATCGAAGATAGTAACCAGAGAAATGTCTTGTGACTGTTTTCAAATAGTTCATCCAATTGGTTTTCAGGCCTAAAAGAAAGTGAGCGTCGCCACAAAGTGAGTCGCGTTGGTCTTCAACAAATTTGAGCCAAAACATCAGACACCTAAAGGATAAAACAACGATCCTGAAAGATGCAACAACATGAAGATCAATACTGTGTGTTTATTCTTAATTTTGTAGGCCCCTCAGTGGTACCAATGCATACTGGAGCTATGCTGAACTCATACAGGAAGATGTTAGAATGAGCATACACTACCATTTAAATATATATGCAAAGAAATTATTGGAACCTTTTTGTAATACGGCTATAAGTCCTGTAGCTGCCCATCAGACTAATTCATTTGACTGCTAGTCTTCTACATTGCCATAGGAAGATTCTGATGGCGGTACGCGTGCACGGAGACTGCAGTAACTGTCTGCGATGAGTTAATTTCAATTTCAGACCAAATTCCACAAGATTACAGTTAATAAGTGAAAACAAATAAAAGTAGCAAGGTGACCGAAGCAATGACTACAGGCTGAGGCTGTTCCCCATCATTGTGTGATATCCTATTGTTGTGATGTTACCTTGTTATTCCCTATAACTGCAATTTAGAGCTGGCTTAGAAGGCAAGCTTTAAAACAAACTTTAAAGATTCCAGCAGCAGCAAAATTCTCTCCCTAACAATACTAAACACTAACTATATATAAAATTGGTTAATATCAGCTGTTGTGACCAAGGACCTTAACACTCTTGGTGGAACAGTTCAATTGTCTATCGCAATTTCATCTTTGTTTTACTGTCACAGTTATTGTGGAATCATTAATTTCCTCTCTTCTATTATCGCTGTCTTTGTCATGGGAGCTCACTGACAAATATGTTTCATCCATAATTTTATTAAAGACTTGTACGCCCGCAACACCTGCGACAGCCTCAATCAAGTGTTCCCCTTTGATTTACTAACACAGTCAACCTGCATAAACCATTATACAATTCCCACAGTTATTAGGAATAGTTTTGGTGGAAATATAGTTTTGCCGTAAAATAAAATTTGAGATACCAATAAGAGAGAGATCAATACCAACCTAATGTCTGTATAGAAATATACAGTTTAGCAACCGAATTAAAACAGAGCAGAAACAATTTCTGGCTTTTTGTCAGGTAACAAAATCACTCCAGCACCTCTAAAGCCACTAATTAACATCATTGTATACTTGTTTGTTTAACGTGATCAAAGAAGCCTGGCTTTGACTGTTTACCACTGGTATATCCCAGGTAAGTGATGATTAGGTGGACCACACATCTGGTTGCTGCAATAATGCCATGTGATACCAAAACCGTACCCCCGGCTAATATCACTTCATCTGGCATGGACGTAGTAACGAACAGCTAGATTCACGGTAGTATTTGTCAGGTTTCTTATTCAGCAGCGGTTTGACAACGTCAAACTCCGGCTTAGATGTATGAGTGCGAACCAACTGCACATGGCGGTGACGCAGTGGACTCTGCTTTATCAGAACAAAGAAGGTAACAGTCAAGGTGGCTAAGCACCGGTCCGACAAAGTATGCGAGCTTTAATGCCAGAACATGCTGTTTGCTTGTTTCCAGTCAATACTGGTTTGTTTTAACCATGACCCCTCAACCTTCACCAGTTTTTCCTTCCCATCACAGCAAATGTTGCCTATAATCTAAAGTAGTTATTTTAATGGTGAAAAGTCATTTCTTGACCTTGGAAACTTTCATTAATAAAGGAAATATTTAACTTACTAGCCTTTACTTGGGCCTTTGACTGCCTGTATCCACAGTCTTCCCTCCGGGATTTTGTTTGCTCAGTTGGCATAAAAGCTGCCTCAATAGTCAATTCAGGAGGACTGTGAGATGCAATCAAATCAAAGTCTCGAGAAAAACAGTGGACCTTGGGTTGCTGTATTTGTATTTTTAAACTCTAAACCCATCAAACCATGGCACCTTGATTTGTAGCCGACTTGGCAAACCTTACTGACCAAACTGTACTTATCCAGCTGACCGGGGCCGCCACATCGAAGCCTTCTTTACATGGGTAATTTTGGAGGCATTTACAAGCAGTAATGCTTTTTTGAATTTTTATTGGTTTTAGCTGGGACTTAGCCTGTAGTTGGTCAGCCTACTTTTGTCTATAGTTGCTTCAATGTGAACCAAACAAGTACCACTTCTTTAAAACTTGTTGGTTTGTAATTATGTTACATTAAAGGTGGAGCCTTACTCGCCCTGCACAGCACTTTATGTCCATGTATTCATTTCCATGAATGAACTCTCTGGAAAAGTCATCATGGCAACAACGACCATGATTCCGCGCTAAATTCAAGTCAAATTTCAACAAGTTTCCAAATCTGCATTATCTGTTTGAATAGATAATGTATATATGTTTTTAATTTTTGCCCTATATCTAAAAAGTTGAGTAGACACACAATATCCCATTAAGTGAGATCAGCAATTTGGAAAATTTTAAATGTCAATTAGCGTTTTTAAATGAGCTTTTGTGTGTTTTAGGTAAACCATGAGTTACTGGTATAGTTTACTTTTTGCCAGTTTTGCTCTCATCTCAATGTATGTAAACTAGAAGCCAATTATTATTAGTACAATGGATTTCTCCTGATCTGCATATCTACACATATTGCTGTGTGAGCAGCACACAATACCAACTCCAATAAGTACTTTTTCTAGACCACTCTTCCTTTAAAGCTGGACTGCTCTGACATTTCACTGAACCAAAATAAGCCCCATTAGAATGAATAAAAGTCTTCAGCGTTTGTTGTCTTATTGTATTTGTGGTCACTTTCAGAGATTTTCTGGTGGTTCCACAGGAAATCAGAAACAGTGTGTACGTTGCAAACCAGCAGGGTCACACTGACTAAAAGGGATAAGCATGGGTAAAATAGTTGGCTAAGACCTAACTTTTGTGATTAATACTTTTCCTCACAGACTCCAAAATGTTTAATCTGAGGAAAAAAAGGTCTTTTACTACCATTTACCTTCTGCCGTGCACATTGATAGTCAACCTTGTACCTCAGTTTGGTAAATTTCAGCCTGGCTGTCATCAGTAGACAGCAGACAAGATTCGACTTTGTCGCCACATTGTGTCTGCAGCCGGCGAGCAGCACTCTCATAAGTGCTGGTGGAACACTCATTGTTTACTGATGAACATTGAACGGTAGTACACCATCTACTACACATCAGCACTGTGTGAAAACAGACACCATCCCGCATGACATTTGTGTTTAACGTTACCCCATCGGCACTTCTGAATCACCAAACGGCTGGTTTGAACAGATTAAAGTTTCCATTTGTTCAGCTCACTACACTCATTTGACAGCTTTTTGCCACAGGACAGTTGGCTCTGAATCAGATCTTCAATTCTATTAAATTCATAAAAAGTAAAAGGACGCAGTTTTTAAGTATAGCAGTTGGGTGTCATTCGTGTCTCAAAAATGCCTGTTTCACAAAGAATGACCGGACATTGGGCCAGAACTAACTGTTTAGAGAAGTCAGGCCTTTAGTTGGGTGTAAACATTCCTTTCTTCATTGATGGGCCCGACAGCCGGATGGTTGGGCGCGGCGTACCACCTGGGCCTTAGTGCCTGATAGCTGGTCCTGGATCCACTCCTGGTCAGCTGGTTGCTTCACTTTAATGTCATTCCCTACTCTCTTTTCCCTGTATATCTCTCACTGTCTATCAAATAAAGGCAAAGGCCCAAAAAAATAAATAAATAAATAAATTCTGTGATATCAGGGCTAGAAAAAGTAAGCAAATAGCTCTGTGGATTATCACATAGAGATGGAACGTTAGCCAATCAGGAAGCAAGCTGACGAAAGATGAAACACAGCAAACAAAAGAATGGCGACTTGTTGACCGCGGCGGCGAGCAAATGTTTAAACAACATGTTTATTAAAACGCCTGCAATCAAGCGAACGAGAGGCTGGACTGGAAACTGCCACCACAATGGATGCTGGTAGCTATCAAGGCCAGCTACGTTTGGCTCCAGCCAGAAGAAAGATTCATGTGCATGTATCAATCACCGAGACAGAGAATGCTACGTATTGCTATCTCCGATGTGAGCTTGATTATTGTGTTTCTATTTTGTATAGATAATGATTACATTTATAACCGGAAAGATAGAGTTTCATTTCCTTTTTCGTCCATTGAGTATTTAAACTTCACCACTAGTTTTTTATTCAGGTTTTTCATGAGCAAAAGTTATGACTGTAGTTGTGGGCATCTCACACCTTTCTCTCTCCTATATCAGCTATCTATGTGTGATAGTTTAAGCTGGCCCAGCTATTTACATTGTCTCCATGATATTTCTGTTTTCTAGCGAACTTTTCCATTAAAGATTCACAAACCACCAAACCATGACTTCTTCCCACCTTGTTCTATCCAAATCATGTTTTATTTCCTCTAAAGTTGCATTTTAAATTTCTGATTTATTGGTGGAACGGAATCTGTAGGGTGTAGTGTTCTGTGTTGGTCTTCCCATTGCACACTCTGAGAATAAACTATGAAGAATCTGTGTTATTTGTCATCATGTGTGGCAGTCTCATATTTTTAAATTAGTTTTTAATTTTAAAATGTTTTTTGTGCCAGGCTTTGCTTTTACAAACACCTTAATAACAACAGGGGCAAGTTGACAACTCGGCCCATTAAAGGTACAATAAAGCTCCAACAAGTGTTATAAGTTTCCTTAGATTCCTAGCACTAACAAGCGCAGCAAAGAGGACATTTTCGCTTGGCGGTTTTATATGCTCATGGCTGCTGCGGTGATCAGTGTTTCCTCAGTTTTCCTCTGTTTTATCAATTCTTGCTCTTGCCCACTGGCGTAACCATGTCCAGCCCTTAAAGGGTCTACGTGTGGGCAGGGCCTGTGTTTGTAACAGTGCATCTGCTGGATTCTGCCTGCAGTCCCACGCGCTGGGTTCTGCACCTGCTGCGCCTGCTGCATCACCGCTGTGCGCGCAACTGCTGCGCCGCGCGGGTTTGCTGGTTTCTGGATTCGCGT
>BRZM01001481.1:115049-144165 GCA_033238685.1 Lates japonicus
CTATTTTGACTGACACACACACACACATGAAGTTCATTGTACACATACATGGAACATATGTCGCAAGTCTTGTCACGCTGACTTTCATATCACAACAACTGTTAGGGAAAATAATCTATGACAGTACAGCTGCAAAGACGCCTCGTAAACAGTAATGTGAAGAAAAAGTGTAGTCATGTCATGTGTGAAAATAAGGATTATTCTTCTAAGGAGTTGAGTAAACAGTTGTGTGAGAGAAAAGTACATTTTCTTTTGTTTTTGCACAAGGCAGCATTGAACCCTCATGGTCTGTGCCAACTCACTGAACTATGTGGCAATTTGAAAGGCATATTTTGAGGGTCTGCCTATCTTTGCACAAAGAAAATGTCAGTGTCTTGCTAAATTTCTATTAAACAGAGATCAGAAGGGCGTGCAAACAGACTGATTATTATACACCAGTAAGTTGTAGGTAGTATTCCCAGGTACATAATCTTTATAGATTGAAGTGGATTGTAAAAGACAAAATAACACTTTTGTATTTAGAATAATTATAAAATGAAGCCAAGAACAATAGTGTGATAAAGTGACTGTATATGGATTTATCAGCTTGAAAACATGGATTTAGGGTACCTTTTAAGCTACAAAAGGAATCAAAAACTGATGAATCTCTGTTTGTTAACTAATTAACTGACTCACCTGTTTCAGGGTTAAACAAAAAGTGAAATACTTACTGCTGCATCTTTATTTTTCCCCAAAGTAAAAAAAGGTTTTTGTTTAACATTCAAATGAACTTAATTCGATTCATTTTTTGTATAGTTTCTTAATGTTTTAAGTATTTCCAAAACAGTAGTTTAATGATCTTGTGTAAATTTTAGTTGACCCAAAAACCTCAAACCCAAATTATTTATGGGAATGTTGGATAATGACTTCAAGTGCATTCAACATCACTAAAATAATATCTTAAAGAAAAAAAAAACCCTTTCAAAGGCTGTGAACTCGAAGGAGAAAGTCATGTGTAGCAGAGTAACAGTGACTTACAGCAAAGAGCTGATGTGCAGTGTAGGTATCCATGTTTAAGGCTGCAGAGTGTCAGAGTCCTGATCCAGGACCACACGGCGGAACAGCTTCTGTTTCGTCTTTTAAGAATGCTATATAACAAAAGCACTCTTAGCAAGTTGTGGACCTGAGAGACGTTAACCGATGCATTAAAAATAATATATCATGATGAAATAATCTCATGTTTCTCTCCCTCATATTTCAGAAGAACACATATAAACTATCTCTGATTCTTCTGCTGAGCAGCTCAGATGTTGTAGGGTGTAATTCAGGTTAATCTGTGTTTTAAACTGTTTCACTTTTTATTTGTGTTGCACTTTGCAAATTACGTTTGTAGTAGGCTGTATGCATTATAAATACATTCATACAACTTGTCGATGAGTAACCTCTGCAGGTCCTATTATAAATACCATGAACATGACCTAAAGTTGTTAGAGGTTAAGACACTGTTGACTTACTAATTTAAGAAAAATTGTCTCTCACATTATGTATGGATGTTGGCACACTGGTGTGGTGTCCAGGGCTCAGTGTAGCTTTTAAAAATCATTTGTGATCTCAGTGCAGTATGTGCTTAAAGTTGAGCCATTAAAGAAACACAGCATGGTGGTTTTGGTAGAAGTAATAACACATTCTTCATGAATGGAAAGTTCAGTTTATAAAAAAATGCCCTGGCTCAAGTCCCATACTCCTGTGAGCTTGCTGTTGTATCTATTTGGTCTGTTATGACCAAAAGCTTATGATGGCTATTGTTAGATTGGGGAACTGTATTGTGCACATTGTGGAAAATTGTTTTTAGTCTTCGCCACAAAAATGATTAAAAAACAACACAGCACATTCTACAATACAGAGATGAGGACAACGGTAGGACACAATAACAAATGTGAATGACACAGAAGTACCTTTCCAAAATAAAAGGTTAAGTCAAATAAAGAAATGAGAAGGGCTATTATAACAGGCTGTGCATTCAGCATCCCAATTAGGTTTAGCCAGTAAAATTGGCTGCACAAAGTTTTGTGGTTTGTGCTTTCTGTAGAACCTCTCTGAGGCTAAGTGAGAGCAAAGGGTGGAAGGATTGTTTCTGATCTGAAAGCTTTTACTTTATATTTAACCTTATATTTTCTTTTTCTCACTATAACTTCACTGGCCATATTTACTATTCTAAAAATTTCAGTGATGTTTTTGTACATCATATTCGATGCTGCTGACAGATAAAAGAACATGGCACAGCACCGGTGAAACACTTTGTCAGCAGTAGATCAGTGCACCCTGCAGCAGAGTCACACCAAAAATTAGCTAATTTTATAGTAAAATTTGTTAACTTAAGATAATATTAAGCATGTAACTGACATTACCGAGTCAGTTTGCTGATTTTCATTATCCTATAATTGTCAGTTAGGCTACGGTGGTTGCTGTTCAAAGTTACATAGTCCTTGCCATTAGGGCTGAGTAACAGCTACCTGCAGGACTTGTGTCCACACAATCAGCAGTGACACCAGGTGCTGGCAGCCAGAACATCCCTGTCTCGCCACTTCGCCTGCTGTCAACATCTCTCCCATACTGAAAAAACAGAATACATCAGCAGAGAATGAATAAAACAATCTGATGTAAAGAAACAGTAACAGAACAGGAGCTATTCATGCTCTCTACTTCAAAAGAGATATACCTGTATCCAGATGGGCCTGAGCTCTGCAGTGACACTTGACTACTGTTTTCCTCTGGAGCCAAAACAAAGTTTGTAAATTGTTTAAACAGTGAGTCAAAGTTGATGTCGGTTGGAAGAGCAGGTGAGGATGAGATAATGCATCAAACTCATACAGACAAATAATCAGCAACTTAGAGATGGAGAAGAAATATGAAGTACTCTGTGACACTGCAGCATACTGTTTGTGGTAACAAGTTCAATAATAATATTCTAATAAATTATAATAAAATTATAATATTCTATTATTATAGATACTTGGAGAAAATTAGAAAAATATAAATAGACCTTGCTCTTTACTTTAAGATTGATTTAAATCTACAAATGGATGACTTACGGTTTGGGACTGAATGCAGAAAAGTCATAATTTGTCTCCTTCCTGGCTAATGCCTGAAGCTCTGAGTAGCCATTCACGGTACTCCCTGTAAAGAGTAAGATGCTACATCACTCGGTAAAGCTGCTTTCTGTTTCACTGCAAACAAAAAAAGAAACACACAAAGGATGAGCCAGCATATACTATATGTAAGAGGATGTTATTTCCATGTGTAAACCTGTAAGAAAACACTGAATCCTGTTCATACCGACACACAGCAGAAACACTGTAGTGTAGTTAATTTATCAGGCTGTATTGTTTCAAATCTTACATATGAGTTTAAGTCAATCTGAATGAATTCTCAAATAGATGCTTTAAGATACTTTAACTGCAGAGAGAATGAGAACTTTATTTGAAAAAGGCTCATATTAAAGAGTTACTTAATATTTCCAATTTCCCTATTTATATTTTTATCATGGTTTTCTAATATAATCCCTATTCCACTTACTCTCTGCTGTTAATGAAAACTCAACATTATCTCTATGTCTTAATAAGTTCAGACAAAAGTCCATTTACACAACACTTATCTCATCTTTGCTGCTCTTTCTCTGACAGAAATGTTGTCATTCACTGATTACCTTTTAACGCCCATTTTATGCTTTTTCAAACTTGTTGTTATTATCAGCTAAACAACACTTCCCACATGGATGTTTACCAAAGATATTCCAGGACTGGAGGCATAATCCCTTCCTGACGGATAGTCTTTACATTTTAAATGTTTGAAGGAAAAGTGAAGATGACTGCACTTGAAAAATTGTGCTATATAAGTGACTGGAATAAACATGTGAATGAAAACAGCATTTCATGACATGATTCTGTTGTAGTGACAGTACATAATGATGAATTTACCATGTCAGCAAATAGAGTGCACCCTCCCTCTCAGTGCTCTGTTACCTGGCCTATATCATCAGTGACTGGCCTTAATTTGCCCATGCCATCCTATTCAATCTTAAATTTTATTAGTAAAATGTTCACTTTTAATATAACATATTACGCACATATAGGCTCAAGACAACACGAGCTTCAGCTGTGTTCCTACTCCCCTGGGCTAGTAGCTGTAGAGAGGAGACTTACCTGATGGTGCGTGCTCACTTGTGCAGCCGTGAACAGAGCCACCTCCTCACCACACCGTCTATCGCTGGGAAAGCAGCAGTTTATATCACACACATCTTTGTCCTCGTCACAGGACAAACCATCAACCAACACGCACACACACACACACACACACACACACACAAACAGCAAATGCTCAGGTCAGACTGACATCTCAAAACAAACTTTCATCCACCTGTCTAAAACTTTCCACCTTATTGAGAAAACTTTTACTGATCCCACCATATAACTTATTCTTGATCGGTGAATTAGTGAAGAGGAACTGCAAAACGTAATTTGAAGCTCCACTTGATTTATGTCGTTAGTTCGTTGCTTTAAGGTTTTGAAACAAGAAATATCTAACTGACTCATTACATAAACTAACTACAAATAATAGCTTTGTACCACAGTGTAGACCTAGGCTAGTAAACACTTAGAACTGTCTATGTGTACTCGCCGGTTAATGACAGCAGATTACCGTTGGTCGCAGGGATGGGTATGGCCGGAGACGGGCAGGGCTTAGCGGTGGGGTTATTGAACGGCACCTCCGTGCTGCTGTAGGTCGGCGTCGGCTTGTGGCTCAAAACTCTGTAGGCTGTGTAGCTGTATAACTGTCCGTACCGTTATACGTGAAAAACTTGTCACCGGGCGTCGTCGCCGTATTAATTGTGGGGCCTGTTATATTTTCGCCGGGGTGGTCACCACATTAAACGAGAAAAATAACACAGGATGTATGCAAACGACCACAGCACAGCAGCCGAGGCCGCCATTTTTGTTTAACTGTTGCTATGGTTCTTCTTCTTCTTGCTTTTTTTTTCTTGTGTCAAACGTTACTGCCACCTGCTGTCCGCCAGAACAGAACAGAGAGCTTTTTTTTTAAATTGCACTCAGTGAAAATTTGTCTCAGAGAAACAAATTTTACATTTATCGTGTCAAAACAAAAAGAAATTTTAAATTGGGATGGTTCATTAAGTTCATTGTATACATCCATGTTCTGGAATAAATTGGATGTCAGGGTACAGACACTGTATTTCTATATAAATAATAGAGTTATGACTGCTATAAACAAACCTATATTCATTATATATATCCACATACACATACACATATATACTGTACATGTAGAGTATACGTTCATATCCAGCCAGGAAACTTTGAAAATATTAAGTATTATAAAACACAGTTTGGTGTGTTTGTTAAAGTGACAGCACTTCCTGCTCCAGAGAGGGGATCATGAGAATACACACTGATCAGCTGTGTGTCATTTCAGTGAGAGGGGACTAGTTTTAATTACCCATCAATCACTTGACCAGGAGCTCAACAGAATTAATTACCACTTGTGGCTGCAGGGTATGCTATTGCTCAGCAAAGTTAGAGCTGTTGCTTTATTAATGTTATAACATATTCATATATTTTCTTAACATGAGTATGTTTAGTAAGAAAAAAACTTATTAAGATTATGTTTATATCATAGTTACTAAAATTTGTTGACAAATACAAGAAGATTATATTATAAAAAGTACAGTGCATTTGAATCTATAACTAAGAATAATAATAACAGTACGTAGGCTGTCTTAATTTTTAATTCATCCACCACAAGGAGTGATTGGATCATTTGTTAATTGTTTTCAGATTGCCATCAAAACTTGGAGGCCCAAGGACAAAAACTTGCATAAAACAGAGGTCACTATGGCTACAACAATTTTATGCCCTAATATGTTTTCATATACAATTTTTATCATTGACATATAATGTCTTTTAACTGTACACATTTTAACACAGAAAAAAAATCTTGTTTTAGCAAATATTCAGTACTTGGCCAATAAAAGTATGACTCTGTACTGCAAACTGGGTAAATACATTTAAATACCACAATATTTTTTTTGTAGGCACCACCATCAATAATTTGATCATGAACATAAAAGATGTCTGTTTATTTTAACATAATAGTTGGTCTATTTAAGGATTGAAAAAAGTGTTAGGGGGACAATTGTCTGCTCACAGGGTCTTTCAGTTAGAATAGCCTGTTTACATTGTTAATACATTGCGCGAAATTGACTTTTAAAATATATTTCTAATGAATAAAGGCCATATGATTTGCTGGGTACTTACTTCACTGAGATAAATGTTCTTACTAATTCCTTGTTCAGTCAATCTGAGATCTTAAACTCATAACTTCTAACCCTCTTTATAAATACAACCAAAAGTTTCTTCTTGTCCACAAGACAGCAGCACAGATAGTATACAGACATGGTTCAGTTTACTGAGTCAAATATACTCTGTCCTTCTTAGCTTTAAGATTTTCACAATTAGAAAAAATACCCAACATTGTATGATCACATTTCTTTGTCTATATTAATATACAAATATGCTGTGTATTAAATTGAAACTTTTTAAACTTTTTTTTGTCCACATGGAATAAGGAACAAGATTTCCTTTGTGGCTGTTTGAATTATGAGATGATGGACCAATGTAAAGATACAAATTACTTGTAAATGTGTAATTATTATTTATTCATGGTACAGATCATTTAATATCTACTTTACTTTCTGAGTGATGGGACAGGTGGATTGGTGAAGGTAATATACTGAACTCCAGATGCTGGAGCCAGCTAAAAGCATAGAAAATAAAGTTACAGTTAAACTGAATGAATCAAAGGCTGTGGAGAAACAATAGATGTCGGTGCTGGGACAAGCTGATTTCATTGTATTTCCACTAGAGCTCAGAACTCACTCTGGTTGGTTCATCCACTAAATATACAGCATTACAAGTGTGACAACCTTACAAAGGGGAGTAGGATCTAGTTTACGCGAGCTGTTAAAACATATAGGTGTGACATTTCAAATTGTAAAGAGTCAATTCATAAAATGCCAGAAAGTGTTTTTACTATGTTCGACCAACAGTTCAAACTAAAGATATTCAATTTACAGTGATGTAAAACACATTTAATTGATTACTGCTTTTTATATATATATATATATATATATATATATATATATATATATATTTTTTTTTTTTGTAAATACATTTCATGATAGTGGATGATGGATAAATTAAGAAAAACTGCAGTTTGCTTCAACAGTAGGTTACTGTATGTGTTACAAACTGATCAAGACCAACACATTAAAACTAACAACCACAGTAGTAACGTGTTTTTGCTGTGTGTATGTGTGTGTGTGTACTATCATTTTAAATGTGTCATAATACATGCTATTATAGATATTATACACTTGGTGTAGTAGATAACAAACGGTTGCTTTTATGGACACATACAGCGGCTGAAGCAACATTAACATCCATTTAGTCGTACGGCATGGTGGATGTGGGTAGCTGCTCCATATGTTCAACTGGTTGCTTGTGTTGTCTGCTTTTTGGTACTGACGGGTAGTGTGCAGAGTACAGAGCTTTTCACTAAAAACACGGCACCTGCAGCTCTGTAAACAAGACTGTGGAACTAAACAGAAACAATGAGCTGAAACCGAAATCCCCTCCATACAGTTGGAGAAACTGCACAGTGTGGGTGATGAATTTGACCCCTTTCATGACGATTAATGCAGCTTGAAGTTGAGTCCACATTGAGTTGTATCTGAATGAATGTGATGCTGAAAGCACAATTCTGCAGTGCACAGCACTGTCTCTCAATTTTGCTAAGCTGCTGGCATCTGTTGGCTTTACATTCTGAACGAAGTTGAGGAACTGTGGATGAAATTGTGAAGAGCTTTAAAATCACTAACATGTCACTGCAGGAGGCCTGTTTGGCCACACCATAGCCCCTTATCACATGCTCTCTTCAAACCTGTACTCTATTTCATTTTATGGAGCACCACACATGTTCTGGTGTGAATATCATCCTTCCAGTTACACAAACACTGAGTCACCCTCAGCTTCAGATATCTCACCTCACTCGTCCTCCTGATTCAACTTTGACTCCTTGACCTCGAGCCCTGTGAAAGTTAAACATGTTCATTTTGTTGCATGTGTTGGTATGCAGTTTTATTCTATTGCTCACATTACACCATTCTCTCTTCCCTGTGGTATCTCCCACCCCTCACACCATGTAATTAATTCTAGTAATACATTAACAGTACAGCCAGGCTGGGACCACTGGTAATTGTGTCCCGCAGTCTTTGTTGATAATATCCAACTGTCAGGGGAGGCACATAGGCTCTGAGATGGTAATAACCCAGGTGTGTGTGTGTGTGCCATGAGGTGTATTATTTTACCTGCACAATTTGTGCATGTCTCTCTGTGCATGTGTGTGTCGCGGCGATGCATGTGTGATGTGGGGTGCTGACGTGAGGCATGGCCATTGAACGATGAACACACTTTAAGGTATCACAAGGTCACCACCTCACTTCAGGTTGTGTGTTTGTGTGTATGTGTGTGGTTGTGGATTTGGGTAGCAGGAGAGAGGAAGTCTAGTGGGGCGAATTGAGAAGCAAGCGGCTTATTGAATAAATCACTGTGGTCATTGAAGAAGTCACAGCGGGCAGCCTGCTCTCTTGTGTTCCTCCTCTGTCCTGATGTCACTGAGACAATACTGATGTAACTTTGAGCTAATAGACCAGTTGCCTGCAGCTCAGTGTTGCAGACCTTTGAAACCTCTGCAGTGTACAGGACTTCCTTGTGATAATCTGACATCACTTCCTGTGTTGCTGTATATCTGTGGATACAGTCTCTCATTTGGTTTTTTTCATCCAGTTTTCACAGTAGAAGTTTTTGGGTTTGTTTTCGACACTGAAAACATCTATGACATCACTTCTATTAAACCTAAACTCTTCAACAAACAAAACTATGGTTTATTACCATGGGTTTTTACTGTTTCTTATCTCTGACCATCTTATAATAATATCACTATCTCTGGTGGTCTGTAGTACTCAGACAGTCAGCTGTAGTTTATATCAGTGACAAATTATTAGCAGGAGCCTGTACTCCTTTCAGTTCTATCACACCTTCAACTAAAAGCGGAGATTGGATAGTTTACAACCTGTCTGATCATCTGACATGAAATATCAGAAATATGCAAAATGTTGCTACATTCAAGATCTTTCCCTGAATACAATGTTGAAGTTCTGACTCCCAAGGAGCATCTCTGGAAAAACATCCAGTTATGAGCTAAAACTTCTGTTACCTGCCAGCAAACTGAAGATTTCACTTCCTAGAAACTTGATAAAACATCAAATAGTTTAAATCAGGGTCGATATTTTATTTGTTCCTACATGATACATGTGCTTTTGATACTGCAGATACAAAAATTAGCTACACTGTAGCCACACTGTATGTATGACAGGATTCTGGTCAGCCCAATTGTGTTAAGCACTGCTCTGGTGGGCTCTCTGATGGTTTCAACTCATAGAGGTTGCAAAAATGAATTATTTTGCTTCCTCTGGCCCCATTCCGTCAGTCCATGAACTCACAATTGGAGTTTATAGATTAGCAGTTCCTTATATGACAAGGTTAAGGTACCACGTTTGAAATTATTAACTACAACTTCAAAGTGCATTTGACATGAAACATCCATCACCCTAGCTTAAAATGAGCTGAGTTTAGTAACTAGTTTGTTCTCAACTTAAGATTCACTATTGCTCTGATTCCCGTTTCTGACTGGCCTCTATATCATTGGCAGCTGAGGTTGGGACTGTTAACACTGAGAACACTGGGTTATTTGTCCTGGGCCCTCCCGGTCAAGGCAGAACTAAGAAGAGCCCTCTTAACCTTCGTGATATGATGAAATAATTTGTCAAAATACATCTTGCAAACTTTATATATGTTTTTGTGGTACAAAAGATTGTTGCTCTGTATTCCCTGACATAGTGGTTGAAATGATGTTACTTTCCTTCCCTCCTTGTGCAAAAAATGGTTTTGGCTTGTCCGTTAAAATGTAAGGTCCGTCCACTGTCATTTTGGAAATAGGGGGTCAACTATTCAAAAAGAACATCCTTTAGCATTTTGCTCACATTATTGCAGCACTTAGCTGAACTTAGGTCCACCCAGCAAACACACAGTGAGCTCTGGTATAGAGAGACGGCAGGAGTCGGTAAGAACTTTATGGATGCTCGAGGCCACCTGCTGGTCTTGATAACAGGCATGAGCTGTAGTTCACTTAATATTACAGGTGTCCCGGTAATAACAAGGGTTTTCAGATTTCTCACAGAGCCTTCAACTGCTGGCCATCCAAATGATACAAACTGACTCACTGCTGTTGTGTGCCCTTCACATGCTTTGTACCATAACACCACAGGTTCACAGAACCAGTGTCCTTAGCTATATAAATCTGCTGTTCTTGTGATGTTCTCTGCTGCCTTCAGCTGGCTGTAACTCACTATACAAAGCATGTGTGTGTTTGTAGTGTATATGTCCCAGTGCTACAGAGCACCACCTCTGCTCCACTAATCCTCTCAACCTATCTCTCTCTCTCTGTTTCTGTCTCCGTCTATCTGTCCACTTATCTGTCCATCTCTCATCAGGTCATCGTCTCTACTGTCTCTCCTCAAACATCTGTCCCTCTCTCCTCCTCTCTCTCCCTGTTGATACCACATCCTCTGCTTTTACATGCAGATCAACAAACCTTTGCACAGGCCTTGTACTGTATCTCCACTATTCAATTTATACTTTCATAATTTACCTCATAAACAACTACATTAAAAATATACTCTCTCATGTATCATGCAGAAACCTTGAATAGCCCTCACATTTAAATCAATCTTTTTCTGTTTAGGATGGTGTCTGTAAATCAAACAAACACAGTGATTAGGATATTAATATTATCTGGACATCTAGTCCATATATTTCTATCTCTCCACTATTCTCTCTTCTTCATCTCTCTGTCTCTGTCTTTCAGTCTGCCATCTCTCTGCCCTGATACCATCATGTTATCTGCTCTCCAAATTAAAACACCAGCCTTATGCCCTTCACTGTCACATGCCTGCTCTGTGTGTCTGTGTGTCTGTGTGTGTGAGTGTGTGTAGGTCACACTGTTGTGCCATTGTCTTGTAACAAAGGTCAGTGTTGTGTGATGTGTGTGTGGTAGATTTAGATGGTATGTATTTGAGGTTTAGAAGTGTTTTGTTCATCACACACACACACACACACACACAGACAGGGCTTAGTAAAGGTTTTGTATATTGCTAACAGAAATAGAGAAAGAGACCAGTAGATCCCACAAACAATGGACAAGTGAGAGATACAGATGTGCAAAACCCGGTGGCCCCCAACAGTCAGGTCAGCTCATTAAAGAGAGAGGTTCACATATGCAATATTCTTTCACTGTACATACACCGATCAGCCATAACATTATGTGGATGAAGTGAATAACATCGATCATCTCAGGCTCCAAACGCCCCAGATCCCAATCTGATTAGTACCTCTGGGACCACTAATATTGCATGGTCCCCTCATTCTAACCGTAGCTCACAACCTGTTGGGGCTTGGACATATGAGATCTCCTGAAGATCTCCTGTAGTGTCTAGCACCAGACCTCAGCAGCCTTGAATCCTTTGGGTCCTGTGGGTTTGAGGGATGGGGCCTCCATGGATCCCTGACTTGTTCTGGATCATTCCACATATGCTGGGTCAGATTGAGATCTGGGGAGTCTGGAGGCCAGGTCAACACTTTGGGCTCTTTGTCTAGGTTCACAATGCTGGCGTCCTGTATAAAATCACACACCGGGGTGTCATTATGCTTCTGTGTAAATAAACAAAGGTGGTGCGGTCAAGCGTCTCTGTAACTCCAATACTGCGTGATCTCTGTGTAAAAGGGGTTTCAGTGTGGCCACACTGTAGCAGATGGGGGACAGATCCATAGCCCTCTTATGTGCAAAAGCCCATTCTAAAGTTCAGCTGAAGTTAATCTGAGGATTCAGCAGTTTAAGCTAATCAAATCAACAGGGTATTTTCCAACAATACAGTTTTTTAAATATGAAATTTGTGTTACTGTCCCTCCACTACAGCTCAGGTTGAAAGAACATCTGATGAAACATACAAAGAATTTGTACTAAAACACTGTAACTGTGGAATATACCATCTCAAGGCACTGTCTCATTGACAGTATCGAAGTTGGAGATAGATGAGGCAGCAGAGGAAAATAAACAAGTAGGCCTATCTGATAACCCTGGAGTAAAGCCAAAAAATATGAGGGATGCAGGAAATAGTTCTCTGGATAGGGTTGTGAAAGAGAGTCTAAAATGGGTGTAAAAGACATACACAATAAGGCATTTCCTAATTATCTGCTGCACTCTAAATCTGCAAATGGGCGAGAAAAAGAGTGAGTGAGACTGGCTGGTTTACAGAGATGGTAAAAAGGCACTGTTTTGCATTCAATGTGTTTCAAGCTTGAAAACAAGTCAAGCAGTGGTCTTAATTCTAAGGAAGGAATGAAAGTGTCAGAGATAAAGGAAAATAAAGGAAAAGCTTTACACACCAACGTTTCTTAAAGTCATCTGGGATAGACAGCCAGCAGAAGAATCTGACACACTGTTAGAGACTGTTTGATGTAACACTTTGTTTTGCCTGAGGACACATGGCTTCTAGAGGTGACTCAAACAGAGTGGGTGACTCAAACATTGAGCTACTAGGTAAATATGACACTGTAAAATCAGCATCTACAGAAAGGACAGGAGGGAGGCAAAGTATTATTCTTCAATATGTGATGCTACTCCTGACATATCTGATAAAGAACAGAATATGATTATGCTGATATAGGTTCACAAACAAGATGAAGAGTGGGAAATTTGAGAGCCGTTTCTCTAAGATTGAATATATATTGAAAACATATTGAAGAGTGGAGATGTTTTCCTCTGAATGCTGAGTTTCTTTTTTATCTGGAGCATCAGAAACCTTTCTTGGATGCTTGCTTGGTCTTTCAGCCATAGGCTCCATCATACTCCTATAGGTGCTGTGGCCATTTGGCCTCCATCACCATCTCTCTCCTCCTCAGCTCTAGCAAACCAGTCATTGCTGGTTGATTTAAAAGACATGATAATTAGTGCTCCAGCGTAGAAATGTCGCAACAGATACCAGATTTAAAACTCCAGTATTCTGTGAAATACCTGGCAGAGATTTACCTGGTGCTCACAGGCTGAACCAACACTGTGTGAAGTCGTTTGGCAGGCGCTTGAATCTAACAGACTCCTCCATGTTGACCCTGATTGTGCGTCAGTGCTACACAGTGGAACGCAGCACCACCACCTGTGTCAGAGTTTGTGGTCAGCAGGCCTGCAGTGTTACCTGAAAGTTTTCTTGGTCTTCCACAGTTCTGCTTCACTGCCATTTTCACTGTCATTTCAGACAACAGAAATTTCAAGTTGGCTTTGACATCTTTATATAAACTCTTTTTTAATGTTTCAAGTTGATGAAAAAGGTTCATTCTAGCGTGTGTTTTCTGCAGGGGGTGGATTTACTTCTTGTACTTTTGTAAATAGACAGACTGCATTTATATAAAGCTTTTCTAGTCATGTCATGTGTTTGTTATGATTTATAAAGAGTGCTCTAACATGCACACAAATTTATACACATTCAAACACCAATAGTTTTCCATCAGGGGCAATTTGGGTTTCACTGTCTTGCCCAAAGATACTTCAGCACACAGACCGCTGAGCTGGGGATCGAACCACTGACCTAACCTACAAAAAAATAAACCAAATACATTATGTAATATGCCCAGGGGCTCCCAAACTTTTGCATACAACTGGATGTACGGGTATCTTTGGACTAAAACAAAGAACATAAAACACACACCACACACACACACATACACACACACACACACACACACACATTGCTGAAGTCCTTTCAAACTGTCTGTTTAGAATCACTGGAGGTCAAGGGTGTCCCAGAGACAATCTATGTTTTATCGATCAGTTCAATAAATACATAATCGGTCAAACTGCATCATATCCGTCAAATCAGAGGGGACCAGCACTGAGTGGGTGCATCCTATTTTTAATATCAGGACAATTTCAGCTCCATATACCAGTCTAACTTTAATATACATACAGTAGATGAACAGACATTCATACTATATTCAGTCTATCAAATCGCGAATTATCCATCATGACAAAGACCTTGGCTTTGCCAGATTTCCATCCAGTTATTACTGCCAATGAAAATATAAAAACCCAACAGCTGATTTATCCTCAGCAGCTGCGTGTGCAGAGCTCAGCTCATTTCAATCACAAACAGCAGCATTGTGATTTACACAGGCCACTGTTTTAATAGAGCTAGCCATGGTCAGATTTAAACTAGCCAGATTAATCAACTAAACATTCAATATCTCCCATTCAGCAGGCGAGCAGAGAGCATACACGACTTCTCAATATGAATTTTCCGGGAGATTTGTCTATTGATCGACAGACAGATGATTTGTGAGATACATTGTGTGGAGATCAATAAGCATCCAGTCAATAGCTCATAGGGAGAAATGAACTGTGGTGACACGAAGGCCACAAAGTCAAGTCTGCGTGTAGTCTTGCACAGTAAATGAAGACATATGTACAGTCTCCAGCCACACCGAGAGAATCAAACCAGCAACCTTTCAGTCACAGTCCTCTACAGCTGCAGGGCTTCAAGAAACCAATGAGGTTTAATAAAGTAGGGAGGCACAGAGCCTGAGGAGACAGCAGGGTGGCCAGTGACTTTTACAGCAATCAGACTCATGTTTCCCTCTTATACACACACATACACACACACACACAGATTCATACACTCTGCTGTTTTACTGGAGTTCCACTTTGCTGCTCTGCTCTCCCTGCTCTGTGGGGAGACCTCTGTCTTTGGAGGGACTGCTGTGTGTGTGTGTGTGTGTGTGTGTGTGTGTGTGTGTGTGTGTGTGTGTGTGTGTATGCATGTACAGTTTGTGTGGACTCTGTGTGTTTCTCTTTGTTGGTGTGTGTTCAGCGATACAAGCCACTAGGTCTGGCTCGACTGGTGTGTATGTGTGAAAGAACAGTGAGGTTAGAACAGTGTCAAAGCCAAGCGGATGATGAATGGCATTAGTTTAGTCTGTCATTACAGATGGGTGTTTTATGTAGGGGTCAACTCTAATGGAAGAAAGGAGAAGAGAGGGAGGAGAGGAAAGGAGAGGAGAGGAAAGGAGAGGCAAGGAGGCCTTTGATGGTGTTGAATTAAATCTTTAACTAAAAGTCTGTGGCGCTGCTGCTGGCCCCTGGAGGTTACAGTGCTCATTATGCCCACAGTGGAAGTGCTAGGGAGCTAACAACTGTTTTAAGAGGCTTACAAGTAGAAAGGCTAATGTGATGTTTGTCCTCAGGATGGCACCACAAAACAGGCCATGGAGTCACCACACACAAGTGTTTCATTCTCTGGGGAACATGAGTAAATTTCCTTGCAATCTGATTTGTCCTGTGTACAGTGTTGATTCACCTTTACACCTAAGTATGTGGATTCCTCTGTTCAGATACTTGTGTGTAACTGATACTGGATTTTGGAGGTCAACACTCAAATTTGAGAGTTAAAAGACAAACAAGTGTACAGCAATGCTAGCTTCTCTGTGAGGCTGTATTTAGGCATAGCGGTGCTTTGAGCTAACTGCTAACATCACTGTATTAATATGATACAGTGCCAGTGCTAACATGATGATGTTTAACAGGCTGTGTTTACCATGTTCACCATGGCATTTTAGCGTGTTAGCATGCTAACATTTGCTAATTAGCACCTAACAACCGCTGAGGCTCATGCGTATGTCATTACAGGTAGATTGCAGGTATCAGACAAATTAGAGTACTGACCTGGTGATGGAATGAGAAAATCACCCACATTATTAGGATTTATCCACTGGGGACCATGTAAGAATGGTATCTGTATCATCCAGTAGTTGAGATATTTCAGTCTGAACCAAAGTGGTGGCTCTGCTAATCAAACGGAGCTAAAATACATACATATTTATTGTCACTGTACAGTTAAGTACAACAAAATTGTGGGTGGTACACGAAGACAAACAGTGCACTATAGAAGAAATTATATAAAATGTTGTACACATGTGTTCTTTAACACATTATGATTATCACGTTATCAAATCTGATCGAAGAAATCATGTGGAACATTTCATTGTCACATTGGGCCATGCTGACTCCATGATTGTAGTTGTGTTAAAGGTAGTTGTTGGTCCTAATCACCTTTGTGACTCGGTCTTTGTTACTGAGAACGGAGAGAGAAGAGAGGATGAGATACAGGAAGAGAGAGCGGAGAGAGAGAAAAAGAGAGTGGTTAAAGGACATGGTCCCTGTGGCCCTGTGGTCACTTTGGGTGATGGGGCATGACTGACCCCAACCACACACACACACACAGAAACACACACACACAGCCCTGCCCTGCCAACCGTGTATAGCTGCTGCTGAGACAGGCAGGATGTTTAAATAATCTCCACCAATCAGCTGCTAGTAGAGAGAGAGAGAGAGCGAGAACGAGCAAGTGAGACAAAGAGACAGAGAGAAGGAGGGAGGGAGAGAGAGTGAAGGATTTGCTCTAGTTGTTTTAAATTACAGCCTGCTTTCTCTAGGTGAATAACCCTTCACCTACACACTTTACCCGCTGTCACACACACACTCACACGCACACACCACCACCAATGGCCAATGAATGCTATATTAACCACCTTGAAAAGACACACACACACACTCAGCCAGCATCCTTGGCTGGGCTCTGTGAGACAGAGAGTGCTGGCTGACCAACCTTGTTATTAAGTCAGGGTGGCCAAACACAACCTAGCAGTAACATGAGTTAAAGTGGCCCCACAGCAGCCTGTCACTGGGCGGGCTGTTTCACTCCAGGGCCACACCAGGTGACACCTTGATGTGTTTTTTTTAAATCAGCAGGAACCAGGGGATGCAGGGTTACATACATGCATGACACCTGGGAGCTGCCCAGTGCAGCCTCCATTACCACTGAGTAACTGGGTCTTGCTCAGTGGCCCCTCAAAAGCAGCTGTAGATGGCAAGGACACGTCATCAGCAACCAGTCTGGAAAGCGGAACCAGCAACCCTGTGTCTCCACAGAACTCTTGAAAATATGTGTCTCGAGATCCTTGACAAATCGGTCTCTCAGGAAAGACAAAAAATCAATCTCAATCAATCATCACACAATAATGGCCTAATAAAAGCAATAAAAGTTATGATATTGATACTGGGGACTATCCCAGCATGCACCAGGCAAGACATGGCGTTGACTCTAGACTGATCACCTCCCCAGTTGCAGGGGCCTCCCCCAGCAGGACGGTGCTCCCACCACACCACAAGAATGTTTGAAGGAACACGACAAAGAGCCCAAGGTGTTGACCTGGCCTCCAAATCCCCCAGATCCAAATCTGACTGAACATCTGTGGGATGCACCAGAACAAGCCAGATGTTGGAAGCCCCATCCTGCAACCCACAGGACCAAAAGGATCCGCTGCCAATATCCCAGTGCCCAACACCACAGGACACCCTCAGAGTTCCTGTTTCCATGCCCTGACAGGTCAGAGGTGTTTTAGCTGCACAAGGGGGACCTCCGCAATATTATGCAAGTGGTTTTAATGTTGTGGCTGAGGTGTATCAGCTCTGCTGGGTTATAATATACCAGTGATGTGTTCACAGTGTGTTACACTGTCCCCAAATTGGGAGAAAAAACATTAATTATGTTTTAACTGTGTCTTTCACCTTTGCTTACACAGGCTAGTTTAAGTAATACTCTTCAACTCTGTTGTTGACCTGAAATGCAGACCTCCAACATGGCTGCTCACCTGAAAGTCCTCTATATTGACCCCAGATATTGTCTAAGGAGTGGGTTTTGTTGATGGGAGGTGTGTGTCGGTGTGGGTGCTCTGTGGGTCAGTGTAATGTTGTGGTTTCAAGCGCAGCCCTCAGCTGGATGTCATCCCCACTCTGCTTGCTGGGCTTCAGCGAGGCTAACCTCTGCCTACGGTGGGGCAGCAGGGTCAATATGGTATTTTACCAACAGGAAAGTGATTCTCCGCAGCTGTCAGCATCTATCAACCTCAATCACACACACACGCACAAACACACACAGGTCAGCCACTCAGCCATACGCACACACCCATGAAAACACAGACACACTGGGGTCAGCCACTCATAAAGCCGTAAACAACAGAAAATGGTATGTGGCTGAAAAAGTGTCAGCTCAATTGGATTCTGCAAACACTGCTCTGTTTTTCCACAGCTCCTTTATTTTCTCTGTCCATGTTGATATGTCTTCTATCCTCTCTACTCGCCTAGAGGTTTTTACTCCATCTAAAGGCTATCTGAGCTGCTGATGCTTATGGCTGTATTTTTCCTCTTTTACTCACCAGCTGGCTCCCTCAGATGAGCACCATTTTCTGTCTTATCTGTGCTGAGAATGTGAATGCTTGTTCTAGAGCAAAATCGACCAAACATTCTCAATTATCTCTTAATTGGCTGAATAGTTATCACCACAGATTTTAAAGGAAAATGTGTCCCTGTGAATAAAGTAATTAGGAATATGCCTGTGTATAAATACAGTGATTAGTAATTCATCACTCATTCTTTTCATGTTTTATTTTCCTATTAACAAGTCTAAACAGTCATGTTTCTGTTAGCACCCCCTAGAGGCTCACTTGAGTCAAGCATACTACAGCTCGTTGTCTGCTGATATATGTGGGGCAAGACTGGAATTGTCGGGTGTCTGTAAATAATATTATAAAGAATATGGTCTAGACCTGCTCTATATGAAAAGATAACTTTTGTATAAATAAAACTGACTTGACTGCATTATGGCTTGAGATCACAGTGAACTTTTTCTGTATTACACGACATCACAATTTTTATCTAAGCTTAACCTCATGCTGTGAGTGTCTAAACATAACTATAAAAAGTTTAATAATGCTGTATTGTACTTTACATGTTGAAAAATGACACTAAAATGACCCCAGTGCAGGTCCTGACCAAGTGTCTGTACGTGATGAACTGGGAGTGAGAGCATGTAGAATAAGGAGCATTAATGTACTCAGTTAATTTCATGGCAATCTCTAAAGTAGATATTGAGGGCAAAGCTAATATTTGATCTTAAAAGTTGCATCCAAAATCCAAAGTAGATTCAGGTATTTCATGTATACAAGTGGGAATTTTGGTCCTATAGTGGTACTAAAGGAAAGGTCAAATGGTCACTCTTAGTCAAACATCAGGGTTAATCCTCTGGGGTCTATGGACATTCATACTATATTTTATGGTAATCTGGTCAATAGTAGTTGACATAATTTGGTCTGTTATGTAGTGCTGAAAAAAATAATGACTACACACTTTACATGGAGCAGTGTCTTGATGAGTGGGTCCCCGTTTTGTTGTATCAAGGTTGCATGCACATGAGGACCAGCAAATTATAGGAGAAAGACTTATCTCGTAAAACATTTGAAGAAACAACTGGGTCATTAATTTCCTACAATAGCTGGACACTGTAGCTTAGGCTCTATTGGGAAGGTGCAATGACTTGGTGTAGGGCTTTATGCATTATCTAGGACTTTGGCTTTTACTGGGGGATCTGTTGGAGGGAACATGGAGTCAGGCATGGTTGTTGATGCTGAATGTTGTCTGTAACTTTGACTGTCCGTGTTATGTGTTGTTTTCACACCAATGTTTCTCAGATGCCTGAGACAAATTTCTCCTAAGGGAGATAATAAAGGCTAATCCTAATCCCAAACATTACTCCAACAGAAGGAAAAAGTTAATTTGCTGGGGACTACTTTCAGCTGTGGATTAATACACATCTGATTAAGCAGCAGGATGGTGTATGTGGAACAGAGTCAACATAAACTACAGTGTGTGTTCATGTTAATGAAGGAACATGTCAGGTGTGTTTTAAAAGTTTTGGCACAACAGTGGAGCTCTGTGGCTCAGAGGGAGAAGATATATCAGGCTTTGATATATACACACAGTGCTGGTTAGTACGAGACATTCATTGTTGGTTAGGGTCTACTCATGAGACTGAAAAACATATTCTTGTTGAATGGACTGAACATGAAGTGATGTGAGCTGCAGCACCAGATCATTCTAATGCATTATATTATAAATGAATGTGGGTATATTTCTCTAAGGTGAATATGGGAGTGTGTATTAGTCATGTGTCTCAGGCTGAAAGTTTTTCAGTATATTTTAACTTTGAGTGCAGTGTGTATCCCTGCTGTAACATTATTAACTGTGATATATATTTCAGGTCTCTCACAGCTCACAATTTTCTCTCTTATCAGGAGTCTTCATGAGACATATGGATCTGACTTCTTATTGGCATTGTATATAATACATTTGTGTGTGTGTCTGTGCGAGTATCTGTATTCACAGGACTGGTACCAGGGTTAGATCTGTGTTGTCTAATGGGATGAATTGTACTGTGTGTGTGTGTGTGTGTGTGTGTGTGTGTGTGTGTGTGTGTGTGTGCGTGCAGTCCTGTGTGTGTACTGTGATTTAGATGTTCAGCCCTATATTCTTTCTGCCATTTTCATTGTTTTATCTCCCACACTCACACATACTGTACACACACCTGACAGGCCTATCCAGGCTAATAGATTGTATTTTAAATCATATTACCTCCATTACAAACTGTTTTATTGTCCCTCTACATCTGTCAACCTACTGAGTGGCTATGACGTGTGTGTGTGAGACATCATGAAACCACACTTTCTCCTCTCTTCTCCTCTGATGGTATCTGTTTAGGGGAAATTGAAGTCAGGCTGGAGGAGAATGTTGATGCAGGAGCTGTAGGACATATATCAGAGAGAGGGAAGAAAGAGACAAAGGCGTAAAGACACAGCAGAGAGACATTAAGGGAAGCAGTAAGACAGACAACAAGGGATCAGGGCAAAGAGTAACACATAAAGTGGTGGTGTAATCAGTGGTCCTGAGCCCACTTTGTCAGCACTGTGTGTGTGGGAGAGAAATGATGAGACTGAACGATACCATGTTTGGCACATCTGATTTTAACACCTAGTAAAGGTTAGAGGTGGATGAGTGTGGCTGAGCAGATATATATACACTTATATTTTGCCCATCAGTCTACAAAATCAATCCACAAAGTGAAAACATGTTTTTAGAAATTTTAGCAAATTTATCAAAAACCAAAAACTGAAATTACAAAAATATGAAATATTTGAAATAATGAAATAATGAAAAAAACAGTGACAATAAATCTACTCTATTCTATTCTATTCTATTCTATTCTATTCAGAACTTTAATTCAGGACTTTGTACAAGCCCCTTTACACACCTGGATTTTGAGCAGTTTATCTCGTTCTTCCTGGCAGATCCTCTCAAGCTCTGTCAGATTGGATGTGAGGTGTGACATCTTTGGGCGTTCAGGTTTTCTTCAGAGACCTTTCTGTGTTTGGCTGCATTCATTCCTCCCTCAGTTCTGACCAGTCTCCCTGTCCCTGCCTCTAGGAAGTATGTCATTTACTGAGTTTAGATTGATGGGCAAAAATTACCCACACACTGACCAGTGCAGGTAAGGTAGAAATTATCCTACCTCCCCCTGAGAAATAAATCCAGTCCAAATGAGCCTTAAGAGGAATGTTTTCTACAAAGCAGTCTACAAAGTAGTGGCCTCCTTGGATTTAACAGCGTCATGCACAGTTTCTGTGATCAGAATGAATGAATAGCACTGTGTCACAGAAGGGTCACAAACGTCATAAGAGGTGACAGCTGTGTGTGGGCG
This sequence comes from Lates japonicus, assembly GCA_033238685.1. Lineage (NCBI taxonomy): Eukaryota > Metazoa > Chordata > Actinopteri > Centropomidae > Lates > Lates japonicus. Next base: position 136,918 of record BRZM01001481.1, read on the forward strand.
TGTTTTACTATATTTGTGGGGTCTGAAGGCCAGGGGTCCACCACACTTGTGGGGTCCGACAGCTCTGTGGAGACCAAAGTGCTGGACCCACTAGCATAAATGGCTGTTTGAGGATTAAGACTTGGCTTTAGGGTCAGGCTTAGGCATTCAGTGGTGATGGTAAAGGTTAGGGTAAGAAATGCATTATGTCAATATCAGGACCCCACAGAGATAGATGTACAAGGATGTGTGTGTGTATGTGTGTGTCTCAGTGTTGGAGGTTACTGGGTAGAGCATTGATTTAACCAGTGCATCCAGCACATATGACTGGGAACGGCCCCTCAGCATGGAGATGGAGAATGCGTCATTGTGTTGATGCATAAGGCTACCATGCAGAACACACTCTGATGGGACGTACTCACATACACACACACTCACATGCTCTGATACACACATTCACGTTTGGCTCACTTCATCCAGAACGTCCTCTGATGGCTTTATCATTCTCCCTGCTCCCATACACCCTGCTGATCACTCTGTGTGTGTGTGTGTGTATGTGTGTGTGCGTAATATAGAATAATATTCATGGGGAATATTCAGATTTATAGTTGGGTTATTAATTGCGGCAGCGTTTTAAGTTATTCCTATTTTATGGGGCGGAAAGATAATAACCTAATAAGTTTCCCCTTGTGTGTGTGTATGCATGTGTTAGAGTGTGTATGTGCGTGCTAGGGCTTGCGTGTGAGGTCAGTGAGGTCAGTGTGTATTTGTATTGTTTCCAGTCTGAATATTCAGTATGAGGTCCAGAGAGGCTGAACATATAGCTCATCATTAACAGCAGCATTTGTTTGACTTATTCTGTCATTGATAGCAACTATTAGTTCAGTCCAGAGAGCTCTAAAGGGACAAAGCACTTATTTTACGAATGAGTAATTGTCACTCTGATAGTGCAGAGCAGTCGTATCAGTAACTGTGAATGTGAACAACTCTCCTCTATGGGATGTCACACACGGGAAAGGAATAAGGAAACATTAGGAGAGTGAATGAAGGAATTTTTCAAGAATAATTTGTTTTAAAAATCTCTTTATTGTCCCACTAAACAAAAACATATAAATACAAATGAAAAGACAAAAAAGTACAGTTTACAACTTCGGCCTTCAGTGATGAAAAATATTAATTTATAAACGAGGCAGAAACCAAATAAAAGATAATCTTTGAAAAGGAAAAGTATAAATAAAACCTCAAGTATAATGTGAAATGGATGAATGGACAAATGACTCAGATGTTTGAAATCACACATTGAATCCTCCCAACATATCTCTTCTCCAGAGACTGATTGAACTGTTTGACCTTTTGACCTAATACACAGCATTTCAGTGATGTTGTGTCTCTGCCAGAAATATCAGTTAACATTACAGAGTGTAACAGATGTATGGTAGTGCTGGGTAAAAATTAAGAACCAGATTTGTTTCTTGGTATTTTTGTGAGTCTTCTCCTGTCTACACAGTCTCTATGTTCTACTAAACTAACTGTCATCTATATATTATTATTATTATTACTAATGTGGGTTGTGCACCATCTAGATTTTAACGTGTTAGATGTTTGTCTCAGGTCACACACAGACAGATAATTCACTCTGTAGTTTTCCTGATGTGTTTGGTGAACACATGTATTGGTACATGTTTTTGTGCTGCCTGGCAACCTGTGACAGCAGACACAGGAAATCACAACACACACTTGTTGTTTTCCAAGAAGTAGCTTTGTAAACCAACAAGATAGGATGTGTAAATACAAGATGGAACTTGTATTTTTGGCTAGTGGTCAGTGTGGTTGTGCAGTCTCTGCAGACAGAGCCAAGTGGCAGCTAAATGAAGACTTATCAACCCAACGCCATCACTACACAGAACAGTACAGGCAGGAAAGGCTCTGACTCTACTGCTACTACTACTATTATCATTACTACTACTACTGCACAAGAACTCACTATTCTGCACCCAAACACACCTCTGACTCACCACTGTCTGGGCTGCTCTGGTATCTGTATCACTAAAGACTATAAGGATGTCACTGTGCTGTTAAAGAAGCACTCACTGATATACTGATGCACTTTTCTCACCTGGTGTGAGTGCCTTGTTTTTGATATTGTTGACTAGGTAAATGTATCTCTCTTGTGTGTGTAGCAGGTCAAGCGTCCTTTTGGCCTTTCCATTTTGTTTGCCATGTGACGGGTTCATTAAATCTAGCCTCCACGCCCCACCACTGTCCACAACAACACACACACACACACACACATCTCATGAGGGATGCTTTAAAAAACTGCTAATTTGATCAATACTTAATTTTTCCTCCTCGTTGCTTTTTTTCTCTGTTAGGCTGTGATAAGAGGAGGGAGGGGGTGGGGCTGTGCGCTTTAGTGTGTGTGTGTATGTGTGTGTATGTAAGACATCTGTGAATGGGTGTATGTTATCAGTGTGTGTGTATTTGTGTGTGTGTGTGTCTCTATCACAGCAGTGTGTGTATCAGTGCTGCGAACTGCCACAGTTTCTGGCTGTCATTCCCACATGGCCTCCTATTACCTGAGTGTGTGCGTGCGTATGTGTGTGTAGGTGTGTGTGTGCGTGCATGGGCAGACACTATCGAGCCATCTGGTAAATGGATAGGTTGGTGAGGTGTCGTCATGGCAGCCAGTTAGCCGGAGATCCAAATGATGTCATCCCTCACCGCGGCAACACTTAAAGAGATAAGTTCCCTAAAGCAGGCAGCTTATTTATCAGCAGCCAATACACTGATACACAAATATAACACACACACTACAAAATAATAATACATATTTGGTGAAATACATAATAATATTATTGAAATGATAACAACACACACACACACACACACACACTTTATTGTTGAACTATTTGATCGCTCTAGCCCCGTTCTCCATTTGTAATCACCCTGTCATGGCAGACACTGAGGGAGGGACGGTATTGGTCACATCACTCTGTGTGTGTGTGTGTGTGTGTGTACCATATATGTTTTGAGGGAATTATTCCCACGATGTAAGACCTTCTCAGTCATCAGGTTCCTACAGTCACACACTGTATATCAGTAACAGATATTTTAATTATTTTAAAGTTGCTATTTTCACAGTTGAACATTTCAAAAACTGTGCCTTGAGAAACAGTTTTCCTCAGGGTGGATTTGAATTGACAACCAACAATGTGACTCTCCATCAATGAAATGCAGCTGAATTCTCACCTTCTGTAGACAAAAACAAGCTGGTTGTCCAGAAAATGTTTTATATGTGGTGAAGAGGGCCTGAATATGGCAGGCAGGTACACAGATACACATGGTGGCTACATAGTGTTGTCAGTGTAGTTAAAGGGCTGTTAACAGAGAGACATTTTGTTGTCCAGCCTGTAGTTACATCACCTCGGGTTTCTCCACAAAAGTTACTGATTTTTTTCATTGGGTTTGATTATTGCAGAAGATAAACTTTGACCAACTAAAGTTTAGGATATGTACATTTTTTTGTTCAGTAGATAATCTTTACAACTGAACAACACTTTTATGATTTTGAAGCTCATCTCCATAAAAAGCTAAAAAGTAAAAAAGCTAATGTTAGGCTATAACATTAACCATTGAGTCCACAGTCGATGACTTCACTGTGTAATTTCATTTAGCATTTACCTCTTCCACTATAGCCTTTCCTCTTAGGAAGTTAGTGATAGGTTTGCAAGAACGAGCGTAAAAACATCACTTTACACTTTGCTTTGGTTTCATTTTTCTAAGTTTAGATTTTTGGGCAAAATATTTGATCATTTGAAATTTTCATTTGAAAAGTAACAAGTGCGCCTATAGTTATTAAATACAGTAAATGTTGTGAAAAGTGGCCTATAATAGTTCCAGAGCACAGAACATAGTGGAGCTAAAGAGCTGTTATTTTTTCAGGAGGTGGTGGACTAAACACAGAGCCATAAGATCAGGTGGACATTAAGACGACTCCAAATGAAAGATCATGTCACTTTGTGTCCTTACATGAAGCTTTTTGGTTACATGGTTTCAAAATCAGCTTCATAAGAGGATAATATGTCAGTGGGACAAAAAATCTATTAATGCACCAATACATACCACATAATGACATATTATTCATGCTAGTAAGATATGCTCATGAACACCGTAATAATACATGCAGGTGAGAGCTTGATAAGGGAAGATATGTCAGTGTTAGGATCAGCCTGCTACACAGCCAGAAAAAAACTGCTTTTCGCTGTCGCTGATGCATTTAAGAAACATGTAATATTATAGGTATCAGTAAACACTACCAGTAGTCACTGATGTTGGTAGACTGTATCTGTATCTGACTGCACCGGAGGAGGATTAGAGGGATGTATGTTTATGTGTCGGAGATCAGCTGAGGCTGAATACATGAACAAAATGTCCTGGTTCCTCTGCCCTGGACTTTCATTAATAACAAGGTTTTATTTTCCCAGCATCCCTGGGGTCCCCTGATACCCTTTTGTGTGTGAGTGAGTGAGCAGGTGTGTGTGCTGAAGTGGCAAGATGGCCCTCTATTAGCTGTGGCCGGAGTCTGACTGAAATGTCAACGAAAACAGGCTCTTATCAGAAAGAGGAACAGAGAGAGAGATGAGGAAATGGGGAGAGAGGAATGAGGAGAATTAGAAGCAGGAGACAGAGGAGGGGGGGTTGGATGGAGGAAATGGGGAGAAAGAGATGAGAGGAGGAAGATTTGGAGGAGAGGCCATTCATTAACAGTGAGCATGTTCATCATGTGTCACATCGACACGAGCAGCCAGTCCTCCTGCTGTATCTCTGTCCCTCTCCTCTCCCCTCTCAGAGTGTCTCTGTAAATGGTCAGCTGGAAGTCAGTCACAACTATTAACCCGGGGCGGTTCAGCTCAACTTCATGGAAACCAAACAGAAACAGTTTAACTTCTGAACTGTACCTGGATATAAATCAGGACAAAGCAAGAGATGAAAACAAGCTCAGCCTAATATAACCAGAAGAGGGAGCTGTAATAGCACTCAGTGTGAAATAACAGTACGAGAGCTGTACACAAACTCACTGTTTGTACTGTTTAGGAGTGACACAGATATTCTTCAGTGCTGTTATGAGTGTTTATATGAATGGTAACTACACATCAAATTAGTGTAACAAATTAAGTTAATTGCTGCTGCATAATTTAATTTCATATCTAATTAATATAGCATAATTAAATATACCATACGTAGTGTAACCTCTGCATATGGAGTTCCCGGTCTGGTTAAACAGCCACCATCTTGGCTCTGAATGACCAGGTACTACTAGAACTGAATGTCTCAAAGCTACACACTGATTTTTTATTTATTTATTTATTTATTTGGCCTCTTGGGTGCAGTGGAGTTGGTGGTAAATATGTTGCAAAATGTGTTTACATATCCAGAATAAATGGAACAGCATTAGCATGCATTTGGTGTCATGCTTTTTTTCCACTTGAGTTAATTATCACTTCTTTTTAGCTTCTGCTTATGGTCTCTACCAACAACTGAGGGAAATATCTGTTTTTTAGTTGCTACATTCTCCACTATGTCCACTAGCTGCTCTCTAACTGTGTGTGTCTGCTGTTTGGGGAGCATTTTCACTCGAGAAAACAGCTTCCTGCTTCTGCTTGAAGCCTGACTGAGCAGTGAGACTGCACCAAAACAACCGTTATGAGCCGAAAGAGGATAAAAGTCTCAGAGCTGAGAGGAACAATAAAACCAGCTGACTGGAATTTCACAGTCACTGGTTTATACAGATTTCTCACAACCGTAAGGCTTTAGATGTAGATCATTTGTATCACTCTGGTGCCTAGTGGTGTCAGTTCCTCGCCTAATAATACAAAAAATAAATAAATAAATACACTCTAGGATTATATATATTTCCAATCTTAACATTTCATCGTGATAAATAACTATGCTAATGTGTTGCAGTCAGACTCGATTATCACACAAATAAATAATGGTATTATAGATAACACTGCTCAGTGCAGCTCAGATGTTAACACTTCAACAGTAACTATGCACCCAGGTTTCAACCAACACAGAGTAGTGATATTTGCTGGCAGCTACCACTGCTCATGTCACTGTGCTCCCAGCTGTGTCCGTCATAATTCCTGCAATCTCCTGGATGGCAGAGCAATTCTATTTAAAGTTAATCAGTCTGGTGTGTGTTATGCACCACAGGAGGTTCAAAGCTCCTCTCATGTGTTTCAGTTAAATGGGTGACTGAGTATGAAAACATAAAGATAGAAGACTAAATGATGTGTTCCACTATCATTTAGTCTGGAGAAAAGATTCAGACAGGTGAATAACATCTGATATTTTCTTTTTCCTCTTTTTAGCATATTAAATGTATCAATATCCACTCTTTTTAATTAATACCTCACAACCTATTCTTGTTTCTTGGTGAGCAAACCCAGATATTGACCCTTTTGTTGCTAAGCATAATTTTATAGAAGGAGAACCAAGTACATTTTTTGATTTTCACATGTACAGATTTGTCATATTATGGGTTTAGCTTTTACTTGGCCAAGAAGTGGAAGATATATATATATATATATATATATATATATATATATATATATATATATATATATATATATATATATATACATATACATATATATATATATATATATATATATATATACACACACACACACACATATATATAAACATGAATTTACTATGTCTGTCTTAAATTCTCCTGCTTGTTTTCTGAATTCCAGTTCATAATTCATAATTGATCAGGTTTATCAGTCTGACCCTCATCTTTTCAAGTCAAGGTATCAGTTATCTGTATTACTTCAAAGACAAATCACTGGAAATCTTGTCAACTGTGTTATACTAGTCTTAAAGTGTGCATTCCACCATTTTTGCATGTGAAGTTGATTTTTACTTATCATCACTGCTCAGCCTGTTCAAACTGTAAGAATAATGTCACTGTAATGTCATCTAAGAGTACTGACTTGGGCTTAGAGACTTTAGTTTTTATTTAATCCTACATCATAAACTTTAAAAGACATGGCCACCATCAGGTAGGGAGGTGTTGTAATAGGACCATTGAGTTGCATTTTGGGAAGTGTAAGATCACATGTTTTGAGATTAACGCATACCAGCTTAGAGTCAGAGTATTTTGGCCTCTACTCTTTCAGCTTTGTCTTTTTTCTTTAATCTGCCTCTTGTGTTCTTTGTAGAATTGTCAGAGGTATGACAGCCCATCATGAGCTCTGGGAT
>BRZM01001481.1:151293-188772 GCA_033238685.1 Lates japonicus
CGTATCATCATCATCATCCATCCATCATCCATCGTGGGCTATTTGGGAAGTGGTTTTGTTACTGAATAATAGTTTGGAAAGCCATACCTAATTTATACTAGAGCACATACTTTCCATCGAAGTTAAAATACACAAAGCAGAAAGAAAGAAGAATTCGGATTCATCTCTTTTTAACCACGCTCATACCAGAATTCACTGGGTTTGCTCCGGAAGCCCCTGCTCCACTCCACATCCCTCCACCACCTTTAGTGCAATCTGCCCAAAGGGCCTCTTTTTGTGCAATCCCTGCTGATTGAAGGTATTGATCAATAACCAGACACGAAGTAGTAATGTAATCCCCTGTAGTGGAGGTGAGCCGGTATCAACTCATCCGATGAATAAAAAAGTTTACGATTTAAGATGAAACAGAGCAGTGATGAGTCCTGCTTGTTCTCCTTGATCAATCACATCAAACAGTTGACAGATTTAAAAATCATTAAACATTTGTTATCGCTTGAGTAAAAACTTTCATTGTGTTCTGTCTTCAGAACACGGAGCTAGACACAAATACAATCCAGCAAACTGTTTTCTTACTCTTTCATCGTTTATTTTCTTTATGTTGTTCGTCTAGTTTTTGCTATCCTTCTCTTCTTCCCTTTTCACTCTTCCTCTCTCCCTCCCGTAAGGCTTCGACAGATGAGGCAGGATGAGTAGTGATGAGGAAGACAAGGCAACCTTCACTTCTTTTCTAATAATGTCTCTGGCCGCCAGGAAAACCATGGCACCCAAAGATTATTAATGCCACAAACGGGGCCCTCCCAAAACGGAAGTTCTTTACATGCTTTAGTGCAATTTTATGGCTGAGGGCTTACACGACATGGAGAGAGGAGGAAGATGGAAGGAAAGATGTACAGGTGGGGAGGTGAGGTGAGTATAGAACACCACTGAGTGAGGAGGATGAAAGAGGAGGAGGAGGAGGATAAAGGATGAGACGAGCAGAAAGCAAAAATAAAGGGCAGTGGGATAGAGAGTATCAAGAGAAAAGAAGAGGGGATTAGGGGAAACTAAAAGACAGACTTCAGGATGAGGGAGTGCACACATTAGAGGAGGACAAAGAAACACATGACATGATGAGGAGATAAAACAAGTGGAGAGGAGGATAAGAAGAGGACGACAGAATAGACAAGCAGGCTTAATAAAGATGAACATGAGAGGCCAAACCGAAGATCAGGTCGTCTGATGACATCAGTCTGTTTACTTAACACGGATGCCCCAACCCTTACCAGAAAACAGAGTAGAAACAGTACATACCTATAGTCTTTATAGAAATATTATTATACCATTTACAATATAACTTAATTACTTAACTATAACATTAAACCATTCAAAAGTAATGATTCAAATGTGTCCAATACAGACAGATCATGTGTAATGATTAAACCTTTATGGCTGTATATGGAAGAACACACCACACGGAAATAGTATTTTTTAAATCACTTTGAAAAAGATTGATTAGTGGTCATTAGGTAAAGTTAAGAAACAAAACTGCCCAACACGAAACATAAAGCACATGAGATGTTGCTGATGAGCATTCCATCACAACCGAGTTTCGGTAAAAGACTTGTCTGAGAGCAGGTACCGAGGTTTTATCCACCGTATTACAGAAACACATCAGACATTCTGCAGACATTTTATGAGAAAGCTTTCAGGCGTAAAACTGTGATATATCATATCAATGACAATGGCCTCCACAGCTCTTTTCATGTTTCGTTGCTGATTGTCGACCGAACATGCTGCTGTTCTCTTCCATTCACTGAACAGTCAGTCCAGGAAGCCAAATGATCCTACCATTGCTGAGAGAAAATTGTAATCAGAATCAGAATCGAATAGACTTCACGTCAAGCAAGTTTGAAAAATACGCGGAATTTGTCTCATATATTGGTGGCAAAGGACAAAGTTAAAAAGAAAAGAGCAATACAAGAAGCAAGATCTATATTTACAAGGAAATGAAACATACATACTCAAAAGTAAAGTGGTAAAGTATATGGAGTGCAAACATGTTAGAAGTTGTGCAGATTGTCCGGATGTGCAAGTATCGTAACGCATAGATGCGCCTCTAAATATATTATGGCAACATTGCAAAACCCCGTGCCGGGCAGCAGAGTTATGTGTCTAGATTTGTCGCTACAGTTACCAACCTCACCGTAAGACAGCCGTTGTTGGAACATCGTCACCAGTATTTCGAAAAAGTTCGAAAAGTTATTACCTTAAACTGCTGCTGTAACCAATTATCGTTGTGCTCTCACCACTCACACTTTCAGTTTATTCCCAAACAAAGTGGTGACTTAATCCACAAAAGCTTCAGCTTTCACAGTTCATAACCTCTGCCTGATTGTGATTTCACCTAGTGGTGTTGTGGTTGTATGTAGGCTTTCAGGAATCATCATGGTGAGTCCAGATAAAATATATTATTAGATAAGCATCACCACAAAAAACAAGTTGAACCAATAAAGCCTTTAACACATACTCCCATGTTTATATGCTAACTTTAGCATTAAATTCTATCACTATTTAGGTGTTTTTGTAATAGTTCGTTTATATTTGTTTTTCTTTTCACTTACAATTAGCCTTATTGTATTGTATCTTTTCATAAGCTTGGCTCCGACCGTGAGGACCGAGATGTGGGCGCACCGAATCTGGACCACTCTGAATCTGGTTCTGTTCAAGGTTTCTGCCTCTTAAAGGAAAAGCTTGTCCCTTCAACAGCGTTCTGTTGGTGATTCTGTTGGTCTCTCTGTAAATATAATGTTTATCTAAAGAGCACGGTCTGCATTCCTCGTTTATATGAAAAGTGCTCTGAGATAAATCTCTGTTGAAATTGGCAATATATAATAAAATTTTACTTTTGAATTAATTGACTAAACACCATCTTTTAACCTGTTACTGGTTGAAAAAGAGAGAGAGACGGGGGCTGGGTCAGTATCAGACAGATATTAGCTGACTGGGATGTAGACAAACTCAAACATGAACGGCAGGAAGCAAACACTGTGGTTGCACAGGCAACAAAATCTGTGATGCAGTAGAGTGCTCATCATTCAAAGCTTGATATTAGCTACAGATTTCCTCTGATGGCTGCATCCTTCTGCTCCACATCTCAAAGTGGAACAACAAATGTTGCAGGATCACAATTGTTCATTTCTGACCAACGCAGACTGGAGACACAAGCTGGTTCAGAGGAAGGAACTTAAGAGAAAGAACAGGAAAATGAGGCTTACGGGCTGATGGATGAAACGTTATGTTATCGGCCAACTATTAACAGGTCACATCAATAAAGGAACACCGAGAGAAACAACAGACAATCACATTTCAACAGAGCTGCTAGAAATGGCGGGTTTAAATAGTGGTCAGTAACGAGGGAGCAGGGTTCAGGTCTGTGAGTAGGAGGACCACAGACATTGAAAGCATACAGGTGAGCAGATGGACGGGGACAGGAAATATGTCCGGGGATCATTCAGGACAGATGAAAAATGGTCTGGGGAAATGAAGGACAAACATGGCTTGTGGGAAAGAGGGAGCAGAGGCTGGGCAAGAAATAAGCGGGAAATGAGGAGCAAATTGTAAGACCACCTGAAAGTCCTGGATCGAGGAGAGTAGCAGAGCCAGCAGGAGGCAGAGTTTTACCACTGCAGCCTTCGTAGTTCGAACAGGAAGTCACAAGTATCAATATCATTCTACTAAATATCCTGTTAGGCTGATCATGATTATTAAAACCGTTAACAGGTTATTCAGCTGGTGGCTCAGTTTCCGTTGTTTTGATCATCCTCTGTATGGACAGATATCTATTAAACAGGCGCATTCGTGCCCTCGCATAGTTTAACCTATACACATCTCGTCTCAGTGGAAGCACATGTTCGTCATATCAGTGTGCAGTTGTATAAATCAGTTGACCAGACTTGATTGCTGTCCTCGCAACCATACAGAACTTCAAACATTAATCAAAGGTCAAAATTCACAGGAAGAAGTCATCTTGTGTTGAAGAATCAAATCTAGAATTATCATCCACTGTATGTTCCCCTGCATTGATGCACTTTTCAATAATTTGACATATATATTCAAAGACCTCACTAAATCAAGTTTTGGCCCATTCACACACACACACACACACACACACACACACACACACACACCTCATGGTATGCCACTGGATGCAGTTTAGTTCAGCATCTGCCTAAGGATACTTGGGAAAGTGAACTTATCCTTTGATTGATCTAAATGGTCAGGAAAAGAGGAAATAAGTATTTAATTAACCAGACAGCCTGGCTAGGAAAGATAGCCTCACCGGCAAATCTCACCCAAGATAACCTGCCTGCACCATCAAACTCCCGACTCAGGAGAGTAAGAGTTTTTCTGTTTTCTTTTAAACATGACCAGATTTATTCTACCCTACCTGGGGATATCAAATGGAATCTAACCAAACCAGATCACTGCCACCAAAGCAACTACCAGACTGAGGACTGAGCCACCACCCACCATGTGCCACTAATCATCATCATTTTGAAACAAACCAAATGCTGACGCCTTGATCTTGTGAGGATGTCATTGCTTATGTTCACAGTAGCCTGATCAAGTCAGACAGAAACCAAACCGTGCACTGGAGTAAGATCAACAGTGACTGGGATTTCAGCAGGCCTGGCTCGTTCTAATGGAGCCCCAAGGATATAGTATGTTGTTCACTATTGTTATTTGTATGTATTTCACTGAGACGCCATCATGGAATGGTCCTGAGAGTCTGGAGTTCATGTTCTGAACCTCCACCTCCCACACCGCCTCCCATATTCAAAGCCCAGTTTGTATTCAATTTTCATTCATATAATCTGTAGCACACAAATGTGTCTCCTTCAGATGCATGAAAACACCAGGTAATGGTTGTGATCCGGAAACAACGAGGCATGCTGGAGGCCCACCCATGTGTCAAAATCTACTACCACCATTGTCCAAACCAAAGATTAAAGAGTTATCCTTCAGCTCAAAGTTAACCCAAATTGCTCACAAAGCAAGGCTGGCTGATTTAGGAATAGTTGTTGTTCTGCCTTTAACCACCAGCCTCTACCCGGACCCATGACATGTTATTCTGTGGTTGAGTGGCTCTGTTTGGAATAACAGATTTACATGTACACAGTCTTGATTTTGAACTTCTGACCTCTTAACAGCTACCACCAGCACACATGCAGATTCATCGAGCCAGCTCGTCGGAGATTCTTAAGGTGATTAAAACACATTCTGATGACACCCTCTTTCATTCACAAACAGAGAAGCCCACAGGCCTCATCAAGCTCCACCCTTTATGGGTTTGCTACAAAGGCTCCAGTTAACCTGCACCACCGAGATAGCCCTGCGTCAAGTAGTCCGGGTGTCTTAACCGTTTCCAAAGGGAGCAAGCATCACAGCAGTCGTGAGTGGAAAAGAAGCCGCTCCCATTGATGTCCAGCTAGACAAATAGACCATAATGGGTTGTTGGGGGATGTGTTTGTCGTTGGCCTGACGCCCCACTCAGATGTGATCTCAGGCCCAGCCATGAATCAGGCAGCGGTATACCGTCATTGTCCTGACAGCTGAAACAAAGCCCAGCAACTGGGGAGGGACAGACGGTGCTAATGTGTTTCAGATTAGGATGGGGTGCAGCTTTGTAACTCTGTGCTGGCACCGTTCGAGTCTTAGTTAGATGTGTGGGGTCATGACTCTTTATGAGATTGCCCGGAGCAAAGCATCATGTGGCCGGTGATGCTGTGGCACCATGTGTGTGTCGCTTTCTGTGTGTTCTGCTGTGTGCACTGTGTCCTGATGATTGCTTTTAGCTTTTTACGAGGTGTGTGGTGTCTTGTGTGTGTGGGGGTGTGTGTGTGTGTTTCAGACAGTGCAGAGTGTATAGTAAGAGCTCAAGATGTGAGGTGCGTGGTGTGGCTGACAAGAGGCAGATAAACCCTTTAAGGGCCAATGATTCACCAATGAGAAAACTGCTGTGATTACGACAACAGGTGGAGAGCAGCAGGCTAAGCAGCGACACCCCAACAGGCTATTGTTAGGCAGTTGAGCTCAGTACCCCATTACACCTCCTCCCGATAGACCTCCTCCCTCTCCCACTGATAGCATCTCAGCCCTCCGATAGAGGAGGTCTGTAAGGAGGACAGACCATCCTCCTCCTGACAGACCTCCTCCACCTCCCTAACAGACCAGGCCTTTCCCTCATTATCTGTGCTCTAATTTGTATCTAATCTTTATTCATATAAATACACAATGTGTCTCTTCAGACAACCTTAAAGGCCAAAGCTTTCACCTGCTGTCAGTCCTTGTTAACCAGTAGAATAAATCTTTTAAAAAGTCACCAGGAAAGTGCCAAACTTTAATGGTAACCCAGTAACTATCCAATATCAGTACAAAGCTGGAGTGTTTAGTGTGCCAGACCAATGAGTACACAGATTTTTACAGACAAAACACATGCATACACATGAAATTCACGTGCCAAAAAACAAATATCAGTCCAACGAGATAGTTCATAAGTCAAACCTTGGTTTGAATGACTTTTAAACTCTCGTTTTAGAAAGAGATAACGACTGGATCATACTGTGCTGGTTTAAAGGTACCTTGAGCTTTTGACCATATTGCTGTGTGACAGCATCCTCACACCGGGTTCCTGCTTTGTGTTCATCGTACAGAAGGCCGCAATGCAACCACACCGGTTCGTTTTCCAAATGATCAGTCATGGATGGTGATGTTGCATTTACTACAACATGTTTGAGCTTTGGTAACCTTCTTTCGATCTTATAATTCATCGTGGCTGGAACAATGAAATGACTAATGAAAGCCATCCATTGTGTTTACATGCAGTGAAGTCTAAATATTCTGCTGTTTTGTATTGAACAAGGAACCACACCATAACCAATTTTTCAGGATTTATTTTCATGTCCTGGATTGAGTTCCTTATTTGTCAGTCATTTCTATGGGCTATTAAGTTTGGAGAAAACAGAGATCAGTATTTTTCTTTTTTCATAAAGAGCTAGACGCAATTACTCGGAATTTGGTTAAAAATACAGTATAGTCATCATTCTTTTTTATTTTAGTTTCACAATCTATTCACATAAAATCGTTATAAATCAAATTACGTTGGTCCTGAGAGGCTTCTGTTTTTGTAAAGCCCATGACCAACATCATCAGTCAGTTGCTGTGTTTGACTGCACCCCTCATCACTGTATAATACCACACCTTATCTGAGCTTGGCAGAGCATTAATATGGCAAATAGCACTGTTAAGTATCAATTCTTCTCTAACCCCTCGCTTCCACCCTTAAAATTCCACCCCACCACCTTCTTTGAACCCTTTCCCTCCCTCCATCATTCCCTGCCCCTGTCCTCTCTTTTCTTCCCCGCACTATCCTTTCATTCATCCCTCCTCCCCTGTATCATCTCTGCCTTCCTCCTCCTTCCCAACCTTGCTTGCATGAGAGCCATAATGGAGCCTTTGGGAAAATGTGATAAAATCAATTAATCATTTTTTGTAGCTGTGTGAAGCAATTTGGCGAACTGAGGTGTCATAATTAGTTCCCCTCCCAGTATCAATCATTAAAGTGCAAGTTTGCTGACAACCAGGCAGCTGATGGAGAGCAGAGACACGGCGAGAGTCTCCCAATTGTTACTGCTGAGGTCACATGGTAAGAGCACCAAACGTGCATTAATGAGCTGCTGTTTACAGTGTTTATTTCTACAGTTTCAGTTACATCTGGAGTGGTTGGGATTTCTATCTGAGAGTGTCACACTTTATTTGAACTCTTTAGCTCAGAGCAGCAGACCACACAAGACTTTTTTTGTCGCCATGTTCTAATATAGAAGTGAACACATTGACCTGTGTTAGTTTACAAGCACATCAGATTTAAGCTGTCTTCCCTTCATGGAAGAAGTATTTAGATCCATTACAAGCAATGTAGCTCAATCATGAGCGTTAAGTCCAGTAATCAAAAATTTTATGTGCAAAAGCACAGTAAAGTTAAAACCAGCAATATGTACTAAAACACCAAAGGAAAGTTCTCATTACAGAGTATTATGGTATTATACAAGTTATAATATGTATTAGATTAACAGATCGTCTTTTTTTTATCAGATCTATAAAATAACGTATAATCTCTGAATCAGCAAGCAACCAGAAACCGTCAAATAATGTGGTGAGTGAAGCAAATACACATAAATGAATGAATGAATGAATGAATGAATGAATGAATGAAATTCTGACAACCATAAGTTTGTTAAATCTATACTAGTTTATTGAATTAAATAAAATTTAACTAGTGAGGTGTCAAGGTTTATCAGGAACGTTCAAAAGCTCACATTAGTGTGTCTTTCTTCTAGTGACACAGACAGGTGTGACAACACAACAACTCAAAGCTCCAGATGAACTGCTGTGTGCTATCAGAAGTCACAGCTGACTTCACTTATTATAAAAGTACCAGGCGTTATCAGCTGATCTATATTTAGAACCCTCGAGATAAGTCTTTAAATTATTTCATCCCTCAACCACCACTGACATGGATTAATCTGTGGTCATCAAGGATCATTTAACCTGGATACTGGTAATGGAAAGTTTCCAATGCAGTAAAAACATTTGGTTTGAATGTGAAAGGTAGATTCACACATCCATCATAGTCTTCATTACTAATAGCGTCCTGGTTGAACTTGATGTCTTCCAGTGTAATGACGGACTATTGCTGGACACAGATGTGCTCATCCTCAGTTTACATTAGGTTCGGAGAAAAACATTAGAATGTGAGACTTCGTTTGGAAAATGTTTTGAACAATTTTTGCTTATATGTTTGCTTTTCTTTATAGTCTCTTCATATTCTTACATTAGTTATATATATATATCACTTTGCAGTGCTAATATGCACAACCGCTTTTAGCGAAAAATTTGCTCATATCCCAAAGGTTTAATTCTCCTACTATGAAACATCGTAGCAACATGAAAAAAGAAGAAAGACCGAGAGAGAACCAGAGTTTCTATTATTGCCCTGAGATCAGAGTCTAAGCGACACACAGCACAGGCACACCTTCACACACACTTTCTGTTACTAGCTAGGTCGCAGTCGATGACCCCTGACTGAAGTTGGGGTTTGTATGGTGGTCCTGATCTAATTTAATCTAGCATAACAGTCAGTCAGTCCCACATAACACATGCGTAGTGTTGGTACAGTTATCACCTTATCAGCACTTTTAAGGAAAGTGCCCAGGCAGAGGTTAACAAATGAACTACTTATTGCAGGCCTCACCTGAAGAAAGTTAAAAGCCAACCCATGCATATATAACACCTCACATTTAGAGGGGTGTGACTGTGCATGTCAAAGAGAAGAAGGTCAGGAGGAGATCACAGGCCCGGAGCAATCCCAAAAGGCAGGTGTGAGGCATGCGGTTAATGGTCTTTCTAGCCTGGGAAATGTCCCAGTGAGCAGCCTAACCTTATGGAACACAGCTCAATGTTGAAGGCCAATATCAGACTCATTTGCATAAAAGACTCTTTTCAAATAGTGTTCCTGAAGTTGCTGGGGACACGCCCCTGTTCTCAAAACACAGCTGGCTGTGTGTATGTGTGTGTTCTTTATTCCTTTAGGTTCCAGTTAGGTTAACAAAAAGTTACGCTTAACCCCCACATTGCCTCCTATCGCTATCCAGCGCCCGGCCCACTCAGACCAATCACAGTGATATATGTACAGGGTGTGTCTTTGTCAGGAATAACGGTGGTAACACAGGCAGACAGGGCCACTCACACACACACATACACACACACACACACACACACACTGGATGGTAACAAGCCATTAACGAAGCCTTAATTGATGAGCTCGTTAAGATCTGTTATTAGAGAAATTGATTTCAAATAGCCACTTTAATCTGCTGGCCAGGGGGAAACAGGCCACAATGCAAAGTGAAGCTGCTAAAGTACATAATGGAGCAAGTCATTCATAGATTTCACTTTCACTAATTAATAATTGGAGATTGGAAGGGGTGGTAGTATGCGTGCGTGTGTGTGTGTGTGTGTGTGTGTGTGTGTGTGTGTGTGTGTGTGTGTGTGTGCTGGCTGACTGTACACGTCTGTGTATCTCTTGTTATTAATTAATGAGCTTTATTCCCAGGCAACCTATTAGTAATTAACAATCCCTGTGTGTGTGTGTGTGTGTGTGTGTGTGTCTTTAAGTGTGTTGAGATAGCTTTGTTTATAATCAAGTATACATTTTGGTTCATCATTAGCAAATACTAACCAAGGTATAAATGATGTGGTAAACTTATAATAAATACATTGTGATACCACCACCATTTTGTGCCATTTTTAGGCTTTATTATTGAATTTGGTAGGTAAAGTAAGATTCATATATTTATAAAGGAAATAAGTATCCAGTCTGTGTTTTTGCACATAGAACAGATTTGTTCTAACTTGTCTTCCATTCATCTCCCAGGAGTATTAGGGCAAATCATTAAAGATATATATTTTTTTTAAATTCCAAGATTTTAAAACTAAAGGTCACTCTCCACTCTACATCAGAGCTCCAATAGGACTAGCTGTTCACACCCATCCACTCCCCAT
Source organism: Lates japonicus (assembly GCA_033238685.1). Classification (NCBI taxonomy): domain Eukaryota; kingdom Metazoa; phylum Chordata; class Actinopteri; family Centropomidae; genus Lates; species Lates japonicus. Next base: position 161,893 of record BRZM01001481.1, read on the forward strand.
GCCCCTCCTCAGCTAGAAACGGTGGCTTTTGGTGCAACAGTTCATTTTGTTCTGTCAAACACATTTGACACAATAGTAACCAAAAACATCTGTTGGCTGTGAAGTGTTCTGCAGAGGAGGAGAAGTTCTGAGCCTACCATCTGCTTCCTCAGCAGAAATCCAGATCAGACCAGACTATGTGTTTCCAGTCTTCAACAGTCCAGTTCTGGTGAGCCTGTGTCCACTGCAGCCTCAGATTTCTGTTCTTGGCTGACAGGAGTGGAACCTGATGTGGTCTGACGCTGTTGTAGTCCATCTACCTCAAGGTTGGAGTTGGAGTGGTTATCTGAGCTACTGTAGCCTTCCTGTCAGCTCCAACCAGTCTGACCATGACCTCTGACCTCTCTCATCAACAAGGTGTTTCCCTCCACAGAACTGCTGCTCACTGGATGAGTTTTTGTTTTTGGCTCCATTCTGAGTAAAAACTCTAGAGACTATTGTGTGTGAAAATCCCAGGAGATCAACAGTATGTGCCCAACATTCATGTCTATAACCATTCAAGCAAAATGCAGATTTCATATATATATATATATATACACATACATTCAAATACACTGATATGGGCTCGATAAAAAGTATTAGCAAAGAACCTAGTGTTGGTGAAACTAGCCTACAGGTCTGAGGCCTGTCATGGACTGTGCACCAATAACATGAGTAGCTTTGTGAACAACTGTCATGAAAAAGTTGGTTGTCTTCACCTCAAAAGCTAAAATATCTTTACCTCACATTACATCATGCTCCAAAGGAAGAAGTGTGTAACAGTGTGTCTCCATCAGAGTGGGGTCTTAGGTTTGCAAAGCGGAACGTTGATCAATGAGCTTGTTACCAAAAAGTTGATGTTGTCCCTTTAAAGAGTTGTGGTTTTAGTGTGGTTTCACACACACTGAGACCTGGAGATTAACAGGTCATGAACCAGACTCTGTGATGTGCGTGCTTCAGCCAAGGAGCACCATTTAATCTCATCTTTTTTTATCTGTCAGAAAAGACACACACACACACGCCCAGTGTATAATTCCAGTATTAGTGGTGGTATTAGCCAGAGTGGGGCAGGTACTTAACACTGAAAGGACTGAAATCACTTCCCAAGGGAGCTTTTATACAATGTGCGTGTGTATGAGCATGTGTGTGTGTTGAGTGGTAGATAGTAGCCATTGTCAGTGGCCTAGCTTTCTGATTTCTGTGTGTGGCTAAAGCTGGAGGAAGTGCGTTAGGGGCTGTGTGGCGGCAGCGACTCTGGCCCCCCTGCGTTGATTTAATGTGGAGAATTGGCTGCTGCTGTATTGAATCAGACTGGGGCCCATATTGTTCGGCTGCAGGGGATTACACGTTTAGCAGCTAGTGATCTGGCTTCAGTTATAACGCCACTCGCCGAGAGAAGCAGCTCTTATCAGCCACTGGGAGCCCAGTCTCTGCCACATTCACAACCCTCCAATACACTTTAATTGAATTTCTTTTTAGAGACAGAGAGGCTCAGACGGCTCATGGCATTCAATTTACTACCTCCCCTGTCAACGTTTAGATCCCTCACCCCTTCTCCTCCAGAAAAAGGAGGCGCCTTCACACTACAAAAGGAAACTTGCAAATACCATATTTATCTCTGTTCCCTCTCTCTCCCTCTCTCTTCCTCCGCTCTCCTATCCATGTCAGTTATTATATCATTTCAATGAATACTCGCCAGGAAATGGGCTTATCTCAGTGGCAAAATATCTATTTCTTTCAGGCGTTGATTTAGTGTGTTTAAAGCCCACGGCGAGGACAGACAGACTGTCAGCTCGGTGCAGCAGTAAAGCAACGATGCTATCTGTTGGGAGCTGAAATACTGATGAATGGAGAGACGGGAAGGGAGGATGAAGAGACAGAGGAGGAGGGAGGGGGGGTGGAAAGAGGAGGCAACAGGGGAAAGGGATGGGAGAGGACGATGGCGGAAGGACTGTAAAAGAATGAGGGAGGAATGAGAAGAGATGAGTACAAGTGGCTTTAAAAGAAGGAGAGAAAGGACAAATATTAATGGAATTATGAGGCAGAAAGGGGAGACATGAAGTTAAGAGAAGGAACTGAAGGAGCAGAGAAGAGCAGAAGTAAGCTGGGAGTCATCCATGTCTCTCATTTTACCTCTCATTTTACATGTGTTTTATTAGACCAGCAATAATCAAAGTATTGCAACACAGCGATGTGATGTGGACCTTGTAGCAAGGACATGTCTTAACTAACAAACAAACTGTGTAAATGAACTCACACAGAGACTGGTTAGAAATCAGCAGAGTAAAAACAAAGGTCACATAATGAACCGTATGAGAATGCAACAAATGAAAAAAGCCAAATCAGCAGCTGCAGCAGAGAAGAAGCTGCTGGTGAGTCTGTGGCCACTGGAGGCAGAGCTCTGTGCTCAGAGAGGAGCCGCTCTCATTCTGCTGCCATGGTTAAGATTAGCATTACCTCAGCATGGATGAAAATAAAAAAGGCTGCATCTTTAACCTTATCCCTGATGTAATAATAAAATTTAGAGAAGAGAATCAACCACTATTTTGTGGCCTTATTACACAGCATTTTGTCTGTTGGTGGAGTTCATGTTGTTGACACATCTACACATTCTGCTGCTTTATTCTGCTGTTACTTCTATTAAAAGTGGCAGGATGTTTGATTTATGTAGTTCAATATTGCTACATAAAGTTTATGGACACCCCCTATAGTATACAGGTGTTTCTATTGTTTTGTTCACCCCATTTATATTGATGAAGGTAGGCTCAGGCTTTTATTTGAGTACATGTTACTTATACTTGAGTACATTTTTGTTTACTTAAGTAAAATTTTTACATTTAGCAAATCACAATGTAAAGAAAACAGAGATCAATGTGTAAATAAACCTGAGACAATAAGAATTTATTCATGTAAATGACTGGTCAACCACATTGCACATCCTGAAGAGGGATTTATTTTCCTCTTGCTCTAGCTTGCTTAATGCGTAGGTCTTCTAAGCAGGAGGTCCTGACATCAGGATTCCAAACCCAGGTTTTTGGTGTATGAAGTCCAGCACTGGTGGGAAAGGATGAGCTGCAAATAAAAATTAACCTTGGACTTTTGACCTCCACTTCAGCTGTAAGACCTGGACTGATGTCTTCAGTGGCCTCTGGATTGGCTGTGGTCCTGAATCCCCCAAGCTCTGGTCCTCCTCTGGCTGTTGTCAGCGAGAGTTAATGCAGCGTTAAATACACTGACAAGTTATTTTGAAACATTTAGAAGCCACTATTTCTGATAATTTTAATTCATCCAACTTTTGCTCCGTTGATTGATTGAACTGTTTTTTAAAGATCTGTCTGGCAAAACTTCCCCAACATTCACCGGAGTACCTCTTTGACCTGATGTTAAAAGAAAGAGAAGGGGCAGGCGGAGCTACTGGAGCCACCCAGGTAACCAAATGTGATTGTTCTGGGAGGGGAAGGGGAGATAAGGATGATGGAGATGGTCAACCTGGAACCTGCAGGCAAACAGCAGATAGAAACACACATTTGTTCACACACTCAAATGTGCTGTGTGTGTGTGTAGTCAGTGACATCCCTGGCCAGAGGCCCTGAAATCTAACATGGTTTAACAATGTCTCAGTGTCGGCCCCTTCTGCTGCATTGCCCATTCACACACACACACACACACACATGCACACCGATGTAGGCCCGTTGCTGTTCTGTGTGGAGAGGGTTATAAAGTAGAGCGGCTATTTTTCTTTGGTACTGACTGGCCGAGTGGCCCTAAGACACACGGTCGCACAAACACACAAATACACAACACACATATACACACATGTATGCAGCCATCTCATCTGGGCAGTATAATTCCATTTGTCTGGTCCAGCAAGCAGTTGACTAGCTCCATGAATTATTACTATCCCATAAGGCGATCTGGGGTGCTGCAGGGCTGGGAGGCCTGTCTGTGTGTGTGTGTGTGTGTGTGTGTGGCCTCCATCTACCATTTAAGTTACCATGGAAGATGAAATAGTCACACACTCATGGACACACCCACACATACACACACACACACTCTTCCTTTCTCCCTTATCAGAGTATGTGTATCTTCTATCTTCAAATAATGTTTTGTCTCTTTCCTCTGTGCTATCATGCTGCTACAAATGGAAAAACGGCATCTCATTCCTCTCTCTGGGGTTTTTTAGCAGCTCATTTTTTCTGCCGGGGTCATGTGTATGTGTGTATGTGTGTGTGGGTGTGTGTATGTGTGTGTGGTAGTTGTGGGTGGCAGACAGATGGCCATTTCTCTCTCTCTCTGACCATGTTGAACATTGCCTAGAAAGATCATCGGAGCAAAAAATGGATTTCATTTCAGCCTGTATTACAGGATTTAAAGTACAGCAGGCCCTCTGTAATCTGAGAGCCCTTTGTATTATTCCGCACTGATTGAAGCAGAGTTTTTGAAGTGGAGGCAGAGTTTTTTTTTCTATTTGAAGCGAAATGGAGGTAGTGCAGCAATACAGAAGGAGTTTTTCTAAGTGTGCAGAAGAAAGAAGTCGAGTTTTCAAATGAAGTGAAGTGATTGCAGAGAGTTGTTTGACAGAGTCCAGGGCTGCAGAGATATAGTGGTGTCTTCAGTCCATTGGGCCAAAATTCTGTTCCTGTACAGCAGGATTGATTGATCAAATGAAGCATTTACAGTTTGTGTGTGCTTGTGTGAGTGTGTGAGTAAGTCGATGTGGTCATGACTTTACTTAGACTATAATGCTTCAGCAGGGTCTTCATCTCTCTGGTTTACTCCGTTAATCCAGTGTTTTCACTTATTTAAACTTTTATTTTCAAATGCATCAGCTGACCTTCATGCTGACATCACATTAAATTCAAACAGGTTTGTAAACATTTTGAGGCAGAACCAGAAGGTTCTACTGACCGTGTGATGGTCAACTTTAGGTTGACATTCAAGTAAACAGATACAGAATAGTCAGGCTGATGTGGAGTCCACAGTCACACTAGCAGCTCTGTCAGAATGTACTTAGGGACAGAGCTAAATGTTTACACCAGCATAATAACTACTAAGTCAGCATACTAACATGCTTGCAATGACAATGCTAACACAGTGATTAGCAAGTATAATGTTTACTGTGTTAACCATCTGAATTCAGTGCATTTGAATGCTAACATTGCTAATTAGCAAACACAGTACAGCTGAGGCTGATGGATGTGTCATTAGTTTTGTGGGTATTTAATCATAAACCAAAGTATTGGACAAAATGAAATTCTGACCTGATGATGGCGCTAGATGAAAAGTCAGGGCATCACCAAAGTTACTACAGTTCATACTGACCTGAATCACAGAATGACTGTTACATCAGACCACTGAGTATTAGCAAATGACACATTTAATTGCAGACTTCTCGTAATGTTATTGTACCAATTTATAATGTCATTACCACAAGCAAATACTTTGGAAATTAGATTATGTTCTTAGCACAAGACCAATTTGATATTGATCAATACAAGAAATATAAAAATCAATCATGAGAGAATCAGGCAACGTATCTTTCAGAACAGCCGAACAGGTCATGACTGCACCAGATACCATTTATATTTACAGGAAAATCACAGCCTCGTGTGTTGGTTTAACTCTCCATCAAACATTAAAGAGCAGAGTCTGTTCAGTGGCAGTGTGTTTGATTTCCTCCAGGTTTATTATCACTGATCACAGATTGTATAATACGCATTCTGTTGAATGGGTGGGGGGTGGGGGGCTACAGCAACTACTGCACACATTCTTCATAGACAGTAATCTTAAATTGGATCTGTTGGCTGGTTTCTTTAATTATGCTGTGATACATGGGAGAAGTGCTGGGAGGTGAGGAGGGGAGAGGGGGAGAGGGAGGAGGGTATATGATGTAGTTTAATTGATTTCATGTCTTATAGTATTGATCAATAATACACTGGCGGTCTTTTGGGAGGGGTTAACCTTTACTGAGTGCCCAGATTATTAGCTATGATGCAAATTAATTTTCATAATTTCTATTTGTTTATTGCATAAAAATGAATACATGAGATGATAAATAATATACAAATTAGCTGCTATACACACACACACAAAAAAAATCAGTCCTAGCTCTGAAATACTTTAAAACTCCTTATAAAGGAAAAATGATTTCATGTAGCATTTTCATGTGATTCTACAATCTAACATGATAGTTGCATTCCTGCAAATAAAGCTGCCACCACCAATAATGAATACTAATATAATCTTACTAATATAATCTATAGCTGATAAAGCAGTTCTAAGCTAACCACAAGGGCACTGGAGCCAGTTGATGCTTCTAACTCAGATACAACTGTGGTGAACAGAAAATCATCTTGGAGTGAACAACACCTCCAACCTTGAGGTAGATGGACTACAACAGCGTCAGACCACATCAGGTTCCACTCCTGTCAGCCAAGAACAGAAATCTGAGGCTGCAGTGGACACAGGCTCACCAGAACTGAACTGTTGAAGACTGGAAACACATAGTCTGGTCTGATCTGGATTTCTGCTGAGGAAGCAGATGGTAGTCTCAGAACATGGCTCCAACAGCATGAATCCATGGAGCCAACCTGCCTTGTGTCAACAGTCCAGGCTGCAGGTGGTGGTGTAATGGTGTGGGGAATGTTTTCTTGACTCACTTTGGGCCCTTAATACCATTCAGTCATGGTCTGAATACCACAGCCTATCTGAGTTCTGACGGCTCAATATGAGCATGCATCAACAGCCTTTGAACTGCTATAAACATTTCTGCTTTAAAATGTGATTGGACAAGATGCTGTGCAAGCTAGGCCCTCATGCTGACTAAAGCAAACTGGGTGTTAAAAAGTGAACTGGAAAGGTTGTCTTAGCCACCATAATTAGATGTATACTAAAGTCAATGAGTACAAAGTCCTGAAGCCCGCTAGAAGCTCCAAAGCCTACAACAGCCATCTTGTGTTGAGTGCACAAGTCAAAGGGAAGACATAATTGAGTTCTTCAGTAACAGATGAGTGGAATCCTAAACTTCTGTCATGGGATCTAAAAATAGCTGGTTACTGATGTCTTTGCTATGATGAGACATTAGTTTAAATCAGACCTTTAAATGTAAGGTAATATCCTCTGAATGGAGCATTAACTGTTAAGTGAACTTAATAAGTCTACCTAAGGACTGTGTTAATGGGCAACTCTTTAACAACTGAGAGAGAGGAAGAGGAAGAGAGAGGTAAAAACAGAGAGAGAGATCAAAGAAATTAAAGAGAGAAATGAAAAAGCTGGAGCCACAGAATGGAAAGAGCTTGATGATAATGATCGTTAAGTTTTTATACCATTAGATGGTGGTGGGCCATTGTGACCATACACAAGCTCTTATTACAGCCACCCGATTAGCTGCTATGGACACAATTAAGGCCTAAAGTTAAAGAGACTATTAGATCGAGAGGACTGTTTAAGTTAAAGCTGGGAGCATTTAGCTGATAAGAGTTAATGGTGTGTTGAATTTTAGGATAATGCTGACTGCATCTCTTAGGACAGGCCTGAACAGTATTAATGAACCTTTTCTCTGTCTGTCTTTGGTTGTGTACATATACTGAGTGACTATCTTTAGTGAAGGCCAAAAATGAAATTCTTTGATGGACCAAATCATGTTTTAAACCAGCAGAACAAAGTTTTGGGTCATATGCATTTAGAATCTAACACAAAGGTGACTACCTTGAAGAATTACAGGATGGCAAAATCCTTAAGGTCTACGTATGTCTTATGTTGAGATATTTATATCTGTGATAAACTACCTCTCCTGATTCAACTTTGCATGAATAGTTGAAATAGATCAGGAGCTTTCTAGCATAGAAACTAAATGTCTCATAAAATGCTCTCAGCTGGGAGTGGTGACAAAGAAATGTGAGTTTAAGAGGGGGCTACAGATGAGAGATTTAAAAGGCTCCTCTGTCTGCCTGAAGGTAGACAGAAAAAAATGAAACAAGTATTCTTAAGCTGCCAGCTGTAAAGAAATAGTTCAGCATTTTGGAAAGTATGTTACAGCTTTCTTTTTGAGCATGGGATAAGAACATTGATATCAGTCTCAGATCTGCGTTATAAGTATGGTGCTGGTCTCAGGACATTGTTTGCCAAGTGTTATGTAAAGGACACAGCAGATCCAGCTGCTTTATCTGTACACAAGCAAAAACAGAATATGTAGCAGTTTTTATAGATCATCAAAATGACAGCCTTTAAGGGATGGAAATACAATCAAAACTCCATATGACCACAGAAAAGTGAAAAATCTGACTGAAATCTTATTTAATACTATCAAAATGTATATTTGAGGACTTAAATAAATAATTAATTACAAGTCTTGTTCTCTTTCCAGGAAAGAGATGAGAAAATTAATAATCAGTCGGGACATGGTTAGCCAACAAGTGTCACAATCTGCTCCTCTTTGAGACTTCCCACTTGGTCTGTGTGTGCATGTCTGCCAAGTTTTACCTTTGATCCTGCTCAGAGCCAACCTGTGGCATAGGCAGTATAGGAAAATGCTAAGGGCGCTGTCCATCCAGGGGGCGCCTGAAATGGGGGAAGAAAAAAAAAGGAGAACTTTCACTACTCTTATACTAAAACTAGTTAGTATTATTATTTCTTATTACAAAATAAATAAAAATAAGACCACATTAATTTAACTGCATGGCAAAGCCTATTAAATCAGAATAATAATACTTTCCTAATGCCTAATTAAATAGTTTTAATGTCAGTTAAGGTTACTACAGCCAAGCAATATGGAAAATAGTCATGTAGGTTCTATATCAATTGGTGGCAATAATTCAGTCCTTAGCTGAAAGAAACATGGCTTTAAGGGGGTCCACAGACACATTAAACAAACCAGATAACGGCAATTTTCTAAAAGAGGTGGCGCTTACGGCCAAATTTGATCCAGTGATCCAGAGTCAGTAGGGTGGAAAGTGGAGCTGGCAGTCACATACATTATCTGAGCAAAACAATCCAAAATGAACTGATAGACTCCATCAGTTCAAAAATAATACAAAGCATTGTAGGAGAGGAGCTTAACATCCCTTTTGAGGACTCCAAAGGACAGTCTTATGACAACAGGGTCAACATTAAGGGAAAAAATAAAGGTGTTCAGGCAAGGTTGCTTCAGCTGAACTTGAGTGTGGTTTCTGTGGTTTCCACTCTTTCAATCTAGTAATAGCTGATGCTGCAAAAAACTCACCAGATACCTTTGGCTACTTTGGGCATTTAACAGTTATTTAAGCTCTTCTCAGCTGCCACCCATAGGTGAGATTTCCTCCTGAAATATGTTAAAACCACTCTGAAATCATGATGGGAAAGCAGGATAAAAAGTATTGAAGCAGTAAGGTATCAGGCTAGGCAAGTCAGAGAGGCCCTTCTGGAGGTGAGGGAAACAACTGCAGACCCTGTGGTGAGAGTTGAAGCCCAGTCTTTGGCTGAGGAGATTGTATCCTATCACTTCGTATGACATTCTCAGCAAGATCCAGCATGTGAGTAAACTGATGCAATCACTCTCCATGCAGCTCGATGTGGCTGTCGACTATGGCTGTCGACTTGCTGAAGAAAACCAGAGATTCCCTCATCTGCTTCAGAAATACTGGATTTTCTGATGCACAGATAACTGCAAAAGAGATGTGTGAAGAAATGAATGTGGAGGCTGAACTCAAGCAAAAGCGGTTGAGAACCACAAAAAGGCACTTTGGTTATGAGTCTCCAGATAAGCCCATAGAAGATGCACTTCGAAAAATGGAAACTACATTTTTTAATTTGGTCATGGATACAGCCATCTCTTCATTTTATGAGAGATTTCAGAACCTTGGAGAGGTGAATGACAAGTTTGGAGTGCTCCTCAACTTCCCCAACATACAAAAAGAGCTGCTACTGCACTGTCAAACCCTGAGTACTGATCTGACCCATGACAGCCAGCCAGACATTGATGGCACAGAATGGCCATACCATGGAAATGCATAATTTTCCACAATTGCCATCAAAGAATATGACAGACATGGAAGTCTTGACCTTCCTGCATGGTAAGAAGCTGACAGAAATTTATCCCATCATGTGGGTTGCTCTGAGACTCTCTGCCACTCTTCCTGTTACAGTTACTTCTCTAAGCTCAAACTCATTAAAACTTACCTGAGATCTACTATGACACAAGAACATCTCAGTGGACTTTCCATCATAAGCATAAATCATGTGGTCTCAAATCAGTTGTCATATGATAATGTTGTAGATAACTTTGCTGCAAGAAAGACTAGGAGAGTAAAGCTGTGGCAGGTGATGTGAGGTTGAGGAGGTGGTGTTGTATTTTTTAAGTCATTCTAGTTAATGCAGTATTTAAAAAAAGCACCACTAGAGGTTTCTGTTAAATCCCTTTTTTGTAATATATTTATTGTGTGCAGTTATACTTGATGCAAACTCTGCAGTTATTTAAATCATACTTGTATTTTGTTGTGTGTAGTTAAATCTTATATTTTGTGTAGGCTATTTTTTTGTGTTAAAAAATGTATTTATTTATTTCTAATTTATTCTACTTCTTGTTAACTTGTTTTCTTAAAATAAAAATAAAATGTCAAAGACAAAGCCATTTAAAGAGTGAATGTAAATTGGCAGTGGAATTTACTGCAATGCAAGGGGGGCGCCACCTAAAAACTTGCCAAGGCGCCAAATTGGATAGGGCCGGGATTGTTCCTGCTCCCAGTGTTTGGATTACCTGTTTTGGATTACTTCTGATTGCTTGTCTTCTCACCTGTCAGTTTTTTTTTTTATCTACCCACCTGTAAATCTGTTTATTTAAAATAAAACAACTTAACAGCATCAACCCATCTTGTGTCTGCATTTAGGTCTAAAACTAACCTGATTGTGACAGTATGAACTGACAAAATAATGGACCCAGCAGACACTTCATTTGATGACGAACCTGCTGAATTCTGCCAGCCAGCCTGTGTGAGCCAACATCAAGTCTGTTCCCAATCTCCAGTCAACAGTTCCTACTGACACACTGCCAGACCTCCAAGATTATCAGTTGGCTGTCTTTGCAAGCGCCTAGCCAGATCATTCTGTGATGTTAAAGACAAGGACCAGGGCAAGGCAAGACAAGCAGGGAAGGGACTTCACAGTCCACTCATAGGTTTGTTTTGGCCTTTGCTAGACCGTGGTCGGTCCTGGTCTCACATTGCCTTCAACTTTGTTACCGCTTTCCCACCTTTAGAAGGTAACACAACCATATTCATCATTGTTGTTGACCATTTCTCTAAATCAGTTCACTTTGTTGCTTTCCCTAAACTCCCTTCTGCTGATGAAACTGCTGACCTGGCTATCACCATGTTTTTGGTCTCCATGGCACATCTGTTGATATTGTTTTAGATAGAGGCCCCCATATTATCTCGCAGAGATGAGCATTTTGTCAGGTGCGGAAGTTGACGGTCAGTCTCTCCTCTATTTTCCACCCTTGCATGGTCAGACAGAAAGGGGAAATTAAGACCTTGAGGTGGCCCTATGGTGTGTTGTGAACCCCTATCCAAGTTCTATCCAAGCTCACCTTTGTCGTTGCAGAAAGATCTGCACAGCCAGTACCAACAAGCACTTAGCAAACCAACACTGAAGCCCGATTCCCAAACAAGGTCAGCCTATTTGATCTGTAACGCATTTGTGTAGAAGCTTACTTTAAAAACTGCCATGCTCTACTCTATTTTGCCTGGCAATCCAGTCCTTCTCCTGCGCTCAATCATCCCGTGCACCGGACGCTCACCCAGTAATCAACGGCTAGAGTATAAAGACCCCAGCTCAACTCCCCTCCACCACTGTGGTAAACAGCACTACCATGAGCAAGTTTTCTCAGTCTTGTAACTTTAGTTTCCTCATGTTTGCCTGAACACGAGCTCTGTCTCTTCCCTGCCTGTCTGCCTCGCCTGCCTCAGCCAGTCAGCTAAGGAGCAGTGAATTCTTTCAGTCTACTACCTACTTTTCAGCTCACTTTCTCCTTCTATGTTCTTTCTTCTCACTCATGCAGTTGCTCTCTTCAGCTGTTGTTCCACCCTTCTTCACTCTTTCTAACCATTAGTCCCACCTTTCCTCCCTCCCCTTTCTATTCCTCCCTTTTTTTGATCTCCACATCATCTCCGTCCCTCTTTCCATCCATCATCCCTTTTTCTTTCCATGACTACTTTTCTCCTCTCATCCCTCCACACATTCACATGCTTGATCTTTTTTGTTCCTTTCTTCCTACCACTTTTAATCTCTCACTTCTTTTCCCCTCCATCTTCTTCCACTCTTCCTTTATTTCTGTCCCTTAATCCTCTTCATGTGCACTCCTCTATCTCCCTTACTCTCTCACTACTCACTTCTACCTTCCCCCTTTCATCCCTTTCACACCCTACTCTCACCCTCCCTCCTTCTCTATATCCTCATCTCCTACTCCTTTTTTCCTCACACACCCTGTTCTTTCTATATGTCTCCCTTTTCTTCCATCCTCCTTTCACTCCTCTTTCTTCACCCCCCATTTCTCTTTACAACATACCTGAGTCTGTGTATCATGTATTTATTGAATGTCATTGTGCATTGTCTTTGAGTTTCTCTGAGGGGTTGTTCATACTGGGGACCATGTGTCAGTGCAGACAATGGACAAGTGTTTTGTTGAATTTCTTTGCTTGAGAGTAAATTGACCACACTGAGTAACAGGTTGTGGGGTGAAGGGCTGGTCAACACTGAGTTATGGACTGTGTGCACCTTAGGGCTGAGTATGAACACTGTGTATGTTTCAGAGGTGTGTAGATGGGGCTGTTTGAGGGGAACTAAACTGGACATAGTTATATACTACAGACTGCTATAGTTTCTTTTCCCTATTCATTGCTTAAATCCTTCTTTTCCTTTCACCCTTCTATCCCTTCTTCCTTTCTTTGGCCATCCCTAAACTCTTTTCCATTTTCATCCATTCATCCATCAGTCTTAAACTCTGTTTCCATCACCCCTACACTCCCGTCTTTTTTAACATTCATCCCTCTCATTCTCTCCCTCTTTTTCCCTGTCCACACATCTTCCCATCTCCTTCCCTTCCCACCCTCACAAATCCCCTCTATTTTTCTTTTTCACTCCTCCACCTCTCCCTCCAACTCTCTCTCCTTTCCCCATCTCCATCCACCCTCCTTTGCCTCCCTCTTCCTTCCCCCTCTGTTTACTACTCCCCCTCTCTTCCCACCACTACACCCACCTCATCCACCTTTCTTTAATCCTCCTTCCACTCTTCCTTCTCTCCCTCCCTTCCTTTCTTTGTCCATCCCTCACTTCTTATCCCTCCATCTCTGTCCTTATCTTTTTACCCACTCTCTTTCTCCCTCAGTCTGTACCTCTTCTCTCCATCATCACCTCTCCTTGTACTTCCTCCTCTCCTCTCCCTCACCCACCACACCCCCATCTTCGCCTCTTTCCCGCTCTCTTCTTCTCTGCTTTTTGTTTCACCCCTACACTGTATCTCTCCCTCTCCCATGTTCCTTACACACTCTCATCCCTCACTCCTTATGCCTCTTCTCTCAGCCTCTTCTCCCCTGTCCATCCAGCCCATCCTTCTTTTCTTCCTTTATGTTTCCCTATCCTCTCTTCTCCACCCGCCATCTCTGCCTTTCTCCCTCTTCTTCATGTTTTTCCCTCCATTTCCCCTCTGTCCCCTCCTTCCTTTTTCTCCCCTCTTTATTTTATCTCTGTTCCACCCTTTGTCCTCCCTCTCTTCCCCCTTTCTTCTATGTGGCCTTCTTTCCTTCCCCTTCTCACTGTCCCCCTCTTATCTCTTTTTACCCTCCCATCTCTCCCTCCTTCTCTCTCTCCCCCTGTCCCCCCCACCCCACCCACCCACCCCCTCCTTCTGTCCTAATAGCGCGGTGACAGTGGCAGTGTTTCTAATCAGAGGTGAGGAGAGCGAATGAGCAGCCGTCCGATCCTCTCTGCTCTCTCATCAATCGGCTCTAACTGAATGGGAGCAAATCTCAGCCGGGACAAAATTAATATGTAGCAGATCTGCGGCGCGCTCGCCTACCCTGGAATTGGAAATGGCTTCTGTGCTGCCTGACCCGTATCCGTCCGCATGTGTGTGTGTGCGCACAAGCATGTGTATGAGTGTGTGTGTGTGTATCGGGGGCTGTGGCGGCAGATTATTGGAGAGACAATTGGCTGTACGGCAGTAATCAGGAGAACACTGAGGTGTGTCTATCTTATGACTGCTCGCTGACAACCCCTAACACACACCCAAACACACACACACGCGCACATACATGCATGCACTGGGATGCACCCCCACCCCACCCCTTCCAATTCAATCAGACAGTCCATCCGCCCTGCAGAGCAATGTGGCACTGCCCCCGTGCATGACAGTATCAATTCAATTACCCAGGAAATGGATCCATATTCAACCCATATAAACTCATACACAGAGCCAGGAGGGGCTGCTGCTGCTGCCGAGACAAAGAAATGCGCATTTAGCCTGTAGTAGCTTTCATTTGGACTAGCTTTGAAAACCATTCTCAGCCAGGCATTTGTCGCTGTCACATCACGTTATCCACAAATCAGGTTTACAAAATATCAATTCAATTTCTGGCGTGGCGCGAAACGCTAGAGGAGAGGGAGGGGAAAAAAAGAAGAGTCTCACACACACGTACACACACATTCATCCAGACAGAGAGAGATGGAGAGAGAGAGTGCAGGCTGCTGAGGGGCCCCTTGTGGCTCGGGCAGATTTCCAGTCAGAACTAATCAAAAGCAGAGCAGACCATGCTAATCTCTTCAATTTCATCCTTTAGACTGCTGTCTTTCCCTGAGTCGTAAACACACACACACACACACACACACACATATATATGTCCATGTTTAGGCAGGCACACACACACACACAGCAGGTCAGATAAAAACACGGACACACAAGCAAAAACATACATAACACATAAAGCCATACACTACATAGACTGTATATTACACACACACACACACACACACACACACAGGATCATCCTGTATTTATGTGGCTCTTCAGTGTGTGTAGTGTATAGTTATGAAGTCTGGAGGTGAGGGAATCGGGTCAACGTGTGTGTCAACATATGCATCCACTAACTTTTTGTTTGTGCATTGAGACAATCAGACAATCAAGAACAATGAGCAGTAATTAGAATGATTTAACATGAATGGGAGGTGGAAGGATGTCTCTGTGGGGCAATAGGCAGGTGTAGCAGGGAGTCCACTTTGACACTCCCCCCACTGAAGTGTCCTTTAGCAAGATAACAGCAAGATGACTACAAGCTTTTGAAATATGTTGGCATGGAGGGGCATATTGTGAGATTTTATCATTGAGTGGCTTCTAGTGGCTGTGGTAATTATGACAGGAGCAAAGTATGAAGTCAGGTGACGTAGCACAAAGTCCATGTTAGGAGGAGGTTGGGGCGGAGGGGTGGACAGAACACAGGACTTTGACACAGGAGCTGGATATCAGAGATGAACGCTGGTTTTTAATGACTTCTAAGTCTTTTTAACTGATCTACAGTTCAGCATCACTCTGGAAGTTGCTGGGCCTGATTCCAGTAGTTTAAGACGCTGACTATCACTCAGGTAGAGGGAGATCGTACCTGCTCCCCAAAGTCACACAGAACAATAACAGGTGCTCAGATGACAGAGGTGCCATTCTTCCTGTTACACTGAACCATCACAATGATTCTGAAGCTGAGATTTTAAGGATAAATAGTTACATAGTTTTGTCGCATCTCATCACAGATAAAAGTTGTGTCAAAACATTGATAATGTAATAAAAACTATTGATAATAAAAGATGTGTACCTCAGTGTGCACTTACAAATTACAAACCAACAAATAAACAAAGAAGATTTGACGGCTTTGTGTCTGAAAAGTGAGTTTCACAGCCCAGTTTAAAGCAAACCTCACTCACACTGCACAAGACCTTCAAATAAACAACATTTCACATTTTAATTTTAGTCTGTTTCAGTGTTTCTTGCCTTATAGTATAGTATCCATACAGTATATTTAATAATGTTAACATTACTAGTGATATTATATTTAACACAGTGTTGGCCTGATATATAGTAACACATTGGTTTCATCCCAAACAGGTGAGAGGACAAAGTGTCAGTAAATGAGCAGAAAGTGCAGGAAAAGGTTGGAGAAAGGAGGAGTCATGGTTGGATGGACACAGTCCTTCACACTGTTAAAACCCCAACCCCAGGCACACAAACCCTCTGTCACACTGATTATAGTTAGAGCTCTCTCCTTTCACTTTGCCCTCTTTTCTCTCCTCCAGTAATGACTATCCCCTCTCCTGGTTCCTTTTTAAAATCATTTTTGAAAGCAACAACTTCTACACCCTATTTGTTAACTGTGAGCATCTTTCAGACCAGATTTTATCCCAGGAACAACCCACGAAGAAAATATTTGTTTAGCTTTCTGTGTGAATGTACACAAGTCATCTTTCAACTTTTTACTCTCTAATTCTGACCAAAGAAAACATAAAGCAGTTAGTAATAGAATGTAACAGATTAGAACCTAACTTGAAACTCTGTTATGTGGCAAAACAGGCTTTTAGTTTTACTTTAACACCATCAACAGGAGGAGGCAGAGGTGGCAAGAAAAGAGACAGCAGGTGTGCCAGCTGATGGCTCTGCCTGCTCCTGATGAAGTAAAAAATAGCTTGAAAAATGCTGGCATCACGCCTCTGTCTTTATCTGGAGTAAGTTTACTCTAAGATGTGTTGAATATCAGTGGATCTCCTGACAGGAAACACTGGCTACAATGCTGGGTAACATATGAAAGAAAGAACCAAATTAAAAGTTTGAGCCTCCAGAACAGCTTAAGTGCTGCTTATCATATACTCTCCAACTGTGTGGAACTCATTCTTTCATTTGGTGTTTTGATGGTGGTGGTGGAGAGCACTGTCCAACATGGGTGTTCATTTGAGTTGAGATAATGGTGACTGTGAAGGTCACATCACTTTCATGCTCATCAAATCATTTAGGGACCCATCATGACTGTGGATATGGGCACTGTCATCAGGGTGATAACAAGGTGGACACTTAAAGTGAATAACTGTATTGATCTGCAGTGTTTTTCCCTGTATGGGAACAAGTGATAACAAAACTGTGCCAAGAAAAACATCTCCTAACTCTATGGAAACATCTGTATGTTTCTACTCTGGTTTTTCCCTTGTCATCTGACTGTATGTGTGCTGGCAGGTGGCACAGCCAGGTAATCTACATGGGTCTGAAAGGCTTAGTGGCATGTATTTGGCAGGTGAGGCATGCAGTGTCAGTACAGAGAAGTACTTAGTAGTCATGTACTTGAACAGAAAAACACAGGGACTAATGGCAGGGGGAAGGAAGAGGAGACACAATGGAGAAAATAGCAAGAGCAGACTGAATACAGCACAGACAAAACCTTTCTGTTTTTCCTTCCCTGCCCGCTCTTTGTTGACTTGAAGATTGCATTTCTTTTTCTTTGTTCAGTAGTAAATAAACCCCATACTCTACTGCTCATTAGATATGAAAGGAGTGAAGAAGGAAGAGGAGATGAGAGGAGGAGTGAGAAGGTGCTGCTGGCTATAATGTGTCTGCTGCTGTGAAGTAAATTCCTAATGAAACGCTCTCTTCTTCAATTATCAGACACATGGAGCTTCCTTCATGTGGAAACTGTTAGCAACACAAACACACAGCGGCTCATGAAATTATCCACAGACACACTCTGATGCAGACACACACATAGCACCAATACACACACACATACACACAGATACAGTGTCAGCTCTCACAGTAATTACACAGTTGCAGAGAGCGCCGGGGCTCAAAACGCTGTTTAACAAATCAATTTGAGAATGCTTACCTTGTAAAGCTGTATCTATTTGTGTGTTTGTGTGTGTGTCTGTGAGTGTGTGTGTGTGTGTGTGTGTGCATGCAGACACTTCCCTGAGCTGATCCATTAAGGCGTTAACAAAGAGCTGTGCTCGGCCGCGCTGCTGGAAATGTGTAATTGAAAGGATAGCTAAGGGCCGACACACACAAATACACTTTATTGATCCATGGCATCTTCCATATAGTGCCTCCAGCTAACACACACACAGCCTCAGCAAGGGGTTATACTGACTTTACTCCCATTCTGTTGCCATCACTGGCAGTTTATCAAGCGATCGATAGTCTTTTATTTTCTCATATCTTTAAATGGACGAATATCCTGAATATGATTTTTACAACAGCAGGGAGGAATATGATGGAAAAGAAGGGAGGGGAGAGAAGGGAGAGGGGACGTAAGGGAGGATGGAGAGGGACAAGTGGGGAGAGGGGACGTAAGGGAGGATGGAGAGGGACAAGTGTAAAGGAGGCCAGACCAAGAGGTGAACCGGGCAAGAAGGGAAGAGAGGAAACTTTGAGGAGAAGATAAAGAGAATGTAAAGAAGTTACAGAAAGACAAGTAATAAGCAGAGAGGAGGTGTGAAGAGGAGAAAGGGGAGGTGAAAGAGAGAGTTAAGCTGTAGATGCTGGACCACTGCCAACAGGCAGGAAGCCGCTGGTTGACCTGAGCACCATTTGCATGTTAAGTGGTGTCAATCTACATTGATTCCCAGCCAAATGAAATGCGGTGGGCTTCAATAGAGCCTGTGCTTTACAAGGGCCTCCTAGCTGCTACATCCAGCCTATTGGATTCAGATTAACAGGCTCAGTACAGCCGCACACTGAGCAACTTATCTTTAATTAAAATCACTTCCTTCACAGGATCACTGGACTGGACTGGACTGGACTGGAATAGGCTGAACCTGGATTGGATTTACCGGGATTGGATTGGACCTCTTGGAACTCAACTGGACTAAAACCCAAGGCAATACTGGATTCAACTGGACTGAACTGGCTGGTCCTAGAAGTGAAGTCCATTTTATACAACTGGTACTTTATTGGAACAAAAAAAGGTGTTAGTACTCAAAACCAGTGGCCTGCATAGCACACAAACTGTATGCGACATACAGGAGCATGAATTGTAAGCAAATATGGCTAATGTCAGGTTATGATTTACTAATTTGTGATACAACACTGACCTTGCAAAAACAAGAATCATCCATCCATCCATCCATCCATCCATCCATTATCTATACTGCTTATCCTTAAGGGTCATGGGACAAGAAGACTCAAGACAAGCAAATTCAAAAATGAACTGCCATTTAACCTGACATGAATGAGAAATCCCAAAGGTGAAGTGGTGTGCACGTCTAGAATTCATGACAACTGAGCAAACGGCATCTGCTAATGAAGACTCAAAACTCCAAAACAAGTGAGTGAGTGGACCCTGAAGTGAGATTGTTTTAACTGCTGGTCAAGAATGGGTTGCCTGATGTTTGTTCTGAACTTTGCCAGATGTAATCTGAATTTATAATACAGTAAGGCTACATCCACACTAATATGTTTTTGTTTTAAAACACATCACTGTTGCTACATTTATGCCTGGCATACACACAACTGTGTAGCTCCTAGAAAGGAGACTTTTGGAAATGCTGCCCCATTTTAGTTGAAAACTCATTTCAGTCTGGAGGGACAGAGACAGAGACTTTTGGAAACTATGACACAGACACCCATGTTCACTTCTCGGTGAGTTTTATCAGCCACGATGTATCCTTCCCAGATTCATCTCACTCCTATCACATGGGCCATTTCAGCTTCATCTACCAGTGATGAATGCATGTATGACGAATAACAAGTGTTGACCTTAGTGTCTTTGCTAACAGCTGTTGTGCAGAAATTAACTGCAGAACTGCTGAATTTCATTTGTTGAATTTTCTGCAACTAAGCAACCAACTGCAGAGTAGACAGTTCACTTCCTGTTTACACCAGCACATGCATGCCAAGACTACGTGAATGGTCATGTTACATGCTAAGATGCTCATCTTAGAAATTGTTGGTAGGGTAAACCAATTAAAATCCAAAGTAAGACACTTAATTTTGGCAAAGATTGTAGTTACTATTAAAAGGGCAAACTGCTAGATTGTGGTGGGATACAAACTCCAGTACTGCATAGTAAACATGGCTGTGCTACAAGTTCTTCTACCGCAACAAACTCCACACCATTCTTTTCCACATTGCTATATAAAGAGCACACTGCCTTTTGTACTGGTACCAAACATGGTTGGAACTGGATGTGAATTAAATCACAGCAGAATAATTATTGGATTTCACCAAACCACACATAAATGTGATTAAAATACATCATTAATTTGTGTTATTATTTGGTCTATTGGCCAAAGGTGCCTTTCATCAACTACTACTAAAATAAAACAAATACAGATGCTATTTTCCTACTGCAAAAAAAAAAAGCCATACGAATTGTAAGCAAAAAATCCTATCAAGAACCAACAAATCCACTTTTTATTCACCTAAACATGCTGAAATTTAGAGATTTAGTAGATTACAACACAATGCAAATCATGTACAAAGCTAAAAATGGTCAGTTACCTCAAAGTATCCAGAAGTTGTTTATAATGAGAAATGGCATGTATAATCTGAGAGGAACATTCATATTCGAAAAACCTAAGACACGAACAACTGTAAAAAATCATTGTCTGTCTGTCTGTCTGTCAGGGGTGTGAAACTATGGAATGATTGCTCTGAGGAAGTTAAAACATGTAGTACTCCCAATAGATTCAAAAAACTTTATAAGAATAGTTTAATCAAGTCAAGTCAAGTCAATTTTATTTATATAGCGCCAATTCACAACAGAAGTTATCTCGAGGCACTGTACATATAGAGCAGGTCTAGACCGTACTCTTTATCTTATAAAATTTACAGAGAGAAACCCAACAGATCCCACCATGAGCAAGCACTAGGCGACTGTGGCAAGGAAAAACTTCCTTTTAAGAGGCAGAAACCTCGAGCAGAACCGGACTCAAGGTGGGCGGCCATCTGCCTCGACCGGTTGGGTGTAGACAGAAAGAGAGGGGGGTGGGGGAATGGGGTAGGAGAAAGACAACCTTGCAAATACACAGACTAAGTCAAAATGTAAATAGTAGTAGTAATAATAATAATAATAGTAATAATTATTATTACAGCTAAAGGAATAATAATAACAAACAATAGTACATTAATAGCACTAACACTATCAATAACACTAGTAAATGTTTTAATTATTGTCGCATCATGGGTTGAGCTGGATCATGGGAGCAGCAGGAGACTCTCCAGCTCTGGAGGCAGAACCCTGCAGTAAGAGACAGTAGCAGAGAGAGAGAGAGAGAGAAGCACAGCCTGGGCACTAATGTGCTTGAGGGAAGAACACACAGTTAAAGTGATGCAACGATATTAAGACAGTTAATAGTAATCTCGTCGGCAGGACATCATGGACAACATTTACTAACTATTAATCTTAACTGATGCACTGAGACTGACCCAACCCGCCGAGGGAAAAATGGAACCAGAATAATATGCTAGTTAAAAGTTAAGGCATAAAGATGAGTTTTTAGTTTGGATTTAAAGGCCTCAACTGAGTCAGCCTGTCTAATATCAATAGGGAGGATCACGAAATATATTATGGAAATATAGACAGTACCAATGATGATGTTAAAAACTTGTGCCTGCTGATGTCATTAACCTAATTAGTGACTTATCTAACTGTAAGGGAAGAGGGGTAGGTGTTTTTTTTTTTTTTTTTTAAAGCTTTAGCTTCAGCCTACACCCTTTCGGTTTTGTTTTTTTGGAAATGGAAATGGAAGTTATGTTTTCTTTTTTATGTTTATGTTTTTCCTTTTCTTTTCTTTTCTTTTTTACTGTTTCTTTCTGTTTAAAAAGGAAATAGAACCGAATAAATATAAATAAAAAAAACTACTACTATTATTATTTTTTAAATTATATTTATTATTATTATTATTATTATTATTGAAGAGGTCCAACCAAGCTTAACTAGACTGTGGTCTACTGAAATGGGCTGGGGAGAGGTGTCCTGGACTTACCAACTGGCCTAAACTGGCTGCCTGAATAAAAGGAAAATGCATTCAGTGATTGTATCGACTGGGAAATGTTAAGTAGTAATGTGAAGAATTATGCTATTTGCAGCATTTAATCAAGACTGGTGATCAAGAACAACAGGACAGAATTGATTTTAAGTGGATGAGCTGTTTTCTTTAATAGGCTTCCCATTACAAATAACATTGCACTGCACTGCATTGCAGGTGTCCCAATGTGTTGCCATCTAGATAATCCCAGGTTAAATCCACCTGTGTGGACACATCCCTACAGCATCTCTGTGACTGGCAGCAATCCATCAGATGACTTTCATTTAGCTGCAGACAAGAAATCCTCACAGTGCTGGGAGAACAATGTGAGGCTATCCTGTGCTGTACTGTAAGAGTTGTTCGGCTCAATATACATTGTTTATGATTCATCAGGATTTTTAATCATTAATTCCCACCGAGATGGGAGTTTCTGTCCCTTTACAGTAGTAGTACAGTATACAGTATAGAACATTAAAAGGACAAATAGGACTGAAGGAACAAAAAAAAAAAAACAAAAAAAAAAACTGTATTGTAAGAGGTTCACTAACAAATTAAAAGCAGATCAGTTTTGCCAGAATCAAGTCTTGCTACATTGAATCAGATCCCATCTGTCAGCTGCAGTTGAACTAGCTGGGTGTAGATGATGGAAAACTTCAGTTATCCTTTTTCATTGTGTGTTAGAGGGATATACAACTGGGTATCATCTGCATAACAGATTATTTTAATATTGTGGTCATGAATAATATAACCAGAGGAGTAAGTATTTATTTAGGAAGAGGGCCAGGCTAAGCACTAAACCCAGAGAGGCCCCAAAGGTAAAGGGCCCAGGGGAAGAAGAGGTCTTACTATATACTACCACAGTAGTATGAGAGTACCTGATGTCTCCCCATACTGACATATTGGTCAGTGTCATTGTTTTTAACTGGGGAAGTGCAATGCAACTTCCGCAGCATTTAGCCTGCATTTACAAACTGTAATAACATTTGTCTTCAGTATATAACATATATAACATTTCACTTTAGTTTTCAGCACAATTCAGTTGGAATGAGTCACAAATGACCCTCTAAAAAAGTCTAACAAGTGTCTAACAGTGATAAATAAAGATGCATTATCCTAGCAGCGTAATATTACTGGGGTTGGAGCAGAGTGTTCAGTAAGTCTAACTACCTGCAAACTCCATGGGACTCCTGACAGTTTTCTTCTAATGAGAAACAAATTACCTGTAAGAAAGTGAAACTATGTTAAGTAAAGGCCAAATAAATGTCCTTGGAGCTCTCAGTGTTTTGTGTCACTATTTTTAAAGCTATGCTCGATATAATATCACATTAATCTAATTACAGCCCCTGTTGTCTAATTAAGCTACATTACATTACATGTTGGTAGCATTACATTCAATTCAATTCAATTCAATTTTATTTATATAGCGCCATATCACAACAAAAGTCATTTCAAGGCACTTTTCATATAGAGCAGGTCTAGACCATACTCTTTAAAATAGGTATTTACAGAGAGAGACCCAACAAATCCCACCATGAGCAAGCACTAGGCGACAGTGGCAAGGAAAAACTTCCTTTTAAGAGGCAGAAACCTCGAGCAGAACCGGACTCAGGGTGGGTGGCCATCTGCCTCGACCGGTTGGGTTAAGAGAGGGGGGGGGGAGAATAGCGAGAGAAGAACATAGCATAACACGGGTTCCATATAAGATGTAAGGTGATGTCAGTAATACAGCAGTAGTAATGATAGTAGTGATAATTAAAGTATTAACTGCTAACATAGCAATACAACTAATAGCAGTATAAGTAATTTCTAATTATAGCAGCAGGTGTTGAGTGGAGTTGTAGGAGCAGCAGGAGACTTGTCATCACAGATCAGACTCTACAGCTCCAGAGGCAGAAATACCTGCAGAAAGAGACAGAAGAGGAGAGAGAGACAGAAGAGCACAATACTACGGGAAAGGGAAGATATTGAGTTAGTAACATGTAACATGGGATATGAATCCATATTGAGTGGAGAGAGAGGGAGAGAGAGAGAGAGAGAGAAGCTCAGTGCATCATGGGAGATCTCCCGGCAGTCTATAGCAGCATAACTAAGGGATGGTTCAAGCCTGAGCCAACCCTAACTATAAGCTTTATCAAAGAGGAAAGTTTTAAGCCGACTCTTAAAGGTACAGAGGGTGTCTGCCTCCCGGACCGAAACTGGGAGAAGGTTCCATAGTAGAGGAGCCTGATAACTGAAGGCTCTGCCTCCCATTCGACTCTTAGAAACTCTGGGAACCACCAGTAAACCAGCATTCTGGGAGCGCAGAGTCCTAGTGGGATTGTAGGGGACTATGAGATCTTTAAGGTAAGACTGGGAGCCAATGTAGAGAAGCTAACACAGGGGAAATATGATCTCTTTTCCTAGTTCCTGTCAGTAATCGTGCTGCAGCATTTTGAATCAGCTGCAGAGTCTTTAGAGACTTGTTGGGGCAGCCTGATAATAATGAATTACAGTAGTCCAGTAATGTGATGTCTATAGCAGAATAATTTGTAGAAAAGTATCTAACTGTAGCATATTTGGTTCTATGGCTTTATTTATTGATTTCTAATTAGACTATGATCTTATAAAATGGTTTCTAATGTAGTGTGTTAGGATCTCCTGTTTGTTTTCTAATTATAGTATAATTTGGTATAATAGTGTATAGTAAATTCTAATTTGAATTATATTTGGATATATTCTGATTACAACACAATTCAGGTGTACGGTGTCTAATATGACTGTTTGTTTACTGTCTAATAAAGAATATATTATTTCTAGTTCTAAAGGATGGCTTGTTATGTCTTATTAGTGTACCATAAAATTAAGTGTGACCATAACATTAATTTAGATAAGCTCTTTTTGGTGAGTTATTGGACTTAATTAGAGGGGCACTATATCTGAATATCAGTGATATGTGATGTGCTCAGTCAGACTACCCACCACTGATGATATTCCAGTTAATGATAGTGGAGGGTGGTTCTTTATTCCTTGCTTTTTCCTGATCATAGTTGTGTGGCATGTTGTGGAGCAAACTAAAGTTGTTGAAATTACGCTGTACAGGGCTTTACCGTTGATGTAACTGGTGTGTGCTGTTAATGTGGTTGATGTGTGGTGTATTATGGAGAGGACTAATTCCTGGCAGGTAATTGAAGGAGTCTGTCTAATTACAGCGTTCCAGTGATCAGGGCAAGATATTTAATTATGAGAGATCTGGAGTCATGATCATAGTGCCAAGGCATGAGGTGTGTGTCTGTGTGTGGATGAATGAGTTGTACGATGTGCCACAACACTGTAGGCTGATGCAGTGTGGCCCATGTAATGTGCACACACACACACACACACACACACACACACGAACATATACAAATCTCCAGTCTCTAGTCATGCGTTGAGAGGATGTAATGAGCAGCATCTGATTACTGCCACTAATTATCAGAACACACACACACCAGTAGCACACACTGTCTCTCTCATCATCGTTCTGTCATCGTTGCAGCTGTAGCTGCATGATCTCTGTCATCTGAAAGGTTAATGGTTCCACTAAAAAACTAAAGTTCCCTTTAGGGATTGTTTCAGCTCTCTCTCACACACACACAAACACACAAACACAGATTTAATTAACAGCACACACAGACTCACGTACAGTTACAATTACTTGAAAAGCAGGAGTCAGCCAGTTTATGATAAATAAATGGGCCAGATCCATAATCCTACATACATGTCTACAGCTGAACAGTGAAGAAACGGATGTAAGAGAATACAGTAAACAAAACACAATTTCAACGTGCTCTGATGACTGAAACATACAGACTGTGATAGCAAGTCTGACAGAGTGCAGGTGGAAGTGGACTGGTATATGTAATAGGGAACTAATGAGAGGATATGGGGAACAGGTGAGCAGATGGGCATGGGGAATCAGGTAACTAGAAGGGTGGGAAGGGCTGGGATTACTGCAGGGCAGGCGGGGGTGAGAAGGTCTGATACAAGACAGTGGTGCTGTCATGTGCAGTTACACACATTTACATGCACAAATACATATGACACACATACAGTCATGTGAAAAAGAATGAATTCTGTGGTTTTACATATCAGGACAAAATAGAAAATCATCTGGTCTTAAAATCAGGTAAATACAACCTCAGATGAACAACAACACTTGACATATTACACTGTATCAATATTTAACACTAGGCAAAAATGCAGAAGCAGTGTGTGAAAAATTACACCCTTACTGCTTCCATAGGAATTAAGAGTGTATGTAGCAGCCAGATGCTGCTAACCAATCAAGTGTGACCAGCTCTATAAAAGCAGATGTTTTGGCAGTTTTTTGGTCAGGTGTGTGCTAACACACCAAATAAACATCAGTAATGATCTTAGAGAAGCAACTGTTGTGCCCATCAATCTGGGAAGGGTTATAAGGCCATTTCTAAACAATTTGAAGGTTGGGGGTCCAAAAGTCTGAGACCACTTTTAGACCCCACTGTATATGGTTGTTCAGGTTGAAGGATTTTCCTTTAAAGGTCATCTATCACCCTCAACAGTTTCTAAACTTCCAAGCATTGTGACAGGCTGCAGACTGTAAAGCTCACCTCAACCTCAATCAATCAGGTAGTTTGTTTCAGTTTTGAGGTGGGAAAGTAAGGACCATGTTAGAGTAGGTCGATCCCAACAAACAGCAACCTGTGTGCAGTCTGGGGAGAGACTGTGTACAAGTATTTTAAGGTGGATTTCTTCTTCAAACTACATACGTTTATGTGCTTAAGTATATTTACATGTGTATGTTACCAACAGTATGTGAACAGATGTGTGCGTAATGTGTATGTG
>BRZM01001482.1:0-36923 GCA_033238685.1 Lates japonicus
TGCACTACAGGTGTATTGATACGCTTCTTTTGAATCTAAATCCTCAATTCAGTTGGTGAGACTCCAAAAATAGGATGCATTTGAAAAAATATCCAACCCAGCTGTATAGTTCAGATGAAAATAGAATGGCAGAGGCTTATGAAGGACTAAGTATTTTCTATTTATAGCGGCTTTCAGTTCACAACACTGGAATGGAGACTGGGGCTTGTCTCACATGTATGCAAACACACACACACACTCAGTCAGTGCTACCAACACATACTAATCTCACAGTCTCCTCTTCCTAACCTTTCCCTGAACTCTGTGTGTTTAACTGACTTGACTGTGATAATAAAGGTTCACAGTTAATCCCTCAGTTTCCATGAAAGCCATCATTATTTAGTGGCACTAATCAGCCTCCCCAGACCTCTCTTTGAAGGACCCACCTGTCCCCACCTTACAGTGTATATTTTTTGCTGCTTTATTTTTGGTCTTCTGTGTGATGAGAGCTTGATATTCCCACAATGAGATCAACATATAAACAAGATGTGGGGAAAAGCTGACTGAGGTGCCTTTCACCGACCTACAGCACATCCCTGAATTATGCTGATGCCGGTGCTTCTCGGTAGCCTGATTGGAAGGGAGTTGTTGTTTGAGAAAGGCTGAGATAGGGGCTCAGGTGCAAGCTAATCTGCTCTAACCCTGCACTAATTAGGATCAAGACTAGCGGCCACTTTCTCGCGTTTATTGATCACCGGCCCCGCCTCACCCAGAGAGGTATTTGGCTCCTGTGAGAATGGCAGCGCAGGGTACACATAAGGGGAAGCTCTCCCCTCCCCTGCCTGCTGAATCTTGTTTGTGTCTTTGAAATCCAATATCCAGTTCCTATTCCAACATCGCGCCTTTCCAAGTGTTTTTGAGTCTCATCCGTTAGGCCTCCAATCAGCCCGTCCTGTTTTTGCCTTCTTCTTGGATCTGTATACTCTTTTAACTGACCTCATCTGACCAACTCAATATTCATTGTCTAGGGTGGCTGTTGACCAGCATCACAGGCATTCCCATCTGCCTCTAGCTCTCACTATCCCTCCCGCCACCATCACTTTCTCTCTGTCTTATTTCCCTTCACTAACTTTGCTCTGACATACACTATTTCCAAAGCAATATCATTTCTGTATAGTCAGGTTGCTATCAGCCTGCCAAGAGGATTAGAGTCTCTTTTGAGGGGCTTTATGGATTTTTAAAATTTATATTTACACAGCTGAATTACAGTTGAGTTTGTTCAGTCAAACGTTTGTCACAGGGTGCTCTCCAAATAATCAGTTTGGGGGCAGATTTGCAGATTGGTCCAGCAACTGATTGGCACATAATTAGTCCTGTGTTCACTGATTGTTTTGGGCACTTGGGGGCAGCACAACAAGGAAAATACATTATTGACATCACCCCACAAAGGTGATGAGGCTAACATGTTTGCAAACAGTTGCCCATCTAGCAGACATGAAGCAACATTAGAATTCATTTGGAGTCATCTTTCTGATCACTTGATGACTGTAAGTCCAGTATCCACTTCACCTCTTGCTCAGTTTTGGTCTCCATTAACTACTGAGGGAAATATCTGGATCTTCAGCTGCTAGTCTGTTTGCAGTTTGATGAAGGGCAGGTAGCACATATGGGTTTGTCACTGAAACCGGCTGCCTGCTGAAGCTGGAAATGACACTGGTGAGAGTGGTAAGACTCAACCAAACATAACTTTAGGCAGAGAACTAAGACAATGAGATTAAAGACACTAAAATGCTCCGTAGAGCTGAGTGTTTTATGAGTGACACCTCCCACATTAAATACAATCATCTCATTCATTGTAATGAGTCTAAAAATGGAGATTAGAGCAATTTTAAAGAGGGATTCTAGTTTCACACAACCTGTGTCATATTTTTGAAGTTTTGGCCAACACTTCTATTGATAATATCAACAAAGCCCTCACCAAGTTAACTGCTGAGACACGGGAATTTGGCTACATTGCTAAAAAGTCAGGAACACAGGCAATCAGATCATAGAGGTTTTAAACATACTCCCAAATTAGCCAGATTTCTTGGAAGAGGAAGCAAGGATGAACTGTAAAAATTATTACCCAAACATACACTGCATACTTGTGTGCATGTACATTTTTCCTGTGTACCATCAGTGTGTGATGGCTTTTGGTTGTAAGTCTGCTAAATTGTTAGCTGTCTGTGTGTTTGGCTGCCGGTGGTTTTTGCCCCGTCAGATTTTAAAGCAATTCTGCATTTTTTTTTTAGCCCAAATATCTTCAATTATTTTAGTGCAAAAACAAGGCCCAAGCTGTAATAAATATTCATGTTAAGTTTAAATCTTGACTAGATAGGACTTATAACTCCTCCTTCCTTCACAGCCTGCTCCAGTGTTCTAAGATGATTTCAGTGCCTATAGGTAGCTGTAATTGCTGCATTATTTTACATTATCACATTGGTACATGAACAGGTAGATTTTTTTTTTTTTTTTTGGAGACCTCTCCCTCTCATTCTGTTTCTCTTTCTGTCTGTCTCTCTCAGCCACCTCATGTGCCACACAGTGAACACTTCAAGCATTCGAGCATGTGATTTGGAGTGCAGCCATTGTGGGAGGGGAAGGGGACAAGGCACATGTACCGGATGCAAACACACACACATGCACATAAACACACATACGCACACAGATAAACACTCACACATTGCCTCTCCCAGATTACTTGAACTATCAGAAGCTTTAAGAGGATTTCACTATGGGAGGGTGCTGCACTTGAATCTCATGCACCTGATGGCTATTGATCCACCCTAAGCTTGCACACAGACACACATGCGAAACAGGCACAGTTGTTACTTTTTGGTCATTATGAACAAGCTCTCTGACCTTGCTTTCTTCATTTTTCAGCGTTGGGTGTTGTTGGAGGTTCTATTCTGCAGTAGTCTGCTCCCTTTGGATTCAGGGCTACAGTACAATACTCTGAAATAGCATAGCCCCAATCTGTCTGAGCGACAAGAGCGAGTTGTTGGACAGTAATCCACACCTTCACTTCCTTCACACAATCCCCTTTCCATCACAGGGCGCAATTGCAATAAATGTGGCCATAAACAGTATTCCCTAGCTGCTGGGCTCATTAGCAATGCTGATGTGAGTGGAAGAATAGAAGGGTGGTGTTGCCTGTAATGGAAGAGATGCTGAACAAGTGCCGAGGATATGTAGGTTGATAAGCAAAAGGTTGCAATCAGCAAGCTGCCATGTGAGAAAACAGGATAATATCATGGATACTGTTCAGGGAAAGGAAGATACTAATCAGGTTTACATTTACTGGTGATACATTATGTTAAAAGTTGAATAATGCTCACCTTGCAACCCAGGTTCGATTTAGATTCCCCTCTTAGTCACACACTGCTCATTGGCCATTTTACTCCAAGTCAGTCATACCTTATCAAGATATAACTCTAGTTTCTTATTGAAGATGGAGTTTGACACCAAATATTGACTTTTACTGAGGCTACTATAAATATTTAGTTTTACTTCACTTATTCCCACAGTCCTGTGTAGTTTTACCTCACACATATTATTGGAAGAAAAGATTACAAAATAATAGCTGGAAGGAAAAAACTTCTAAATAAGAAGCTCTGTAATGGAATGTATTTGTTAAACCATATTTTTGCACATTCTCAACCCCCATAATTTCTTAGCTCAGTGGGTCAGAGTGATGATGTTGATCCCAAAATCATAAGAAAGGAAATTAATGTTTTATTTATTTGTTTTTCCATAAATATTTATGATTATTAAACGTTTGTGATTCGAGACAGTGCTGATCACAAATTTTAAAACAACACCATCGTATATAATTATAGACACTGTTGTTATAATAGATAACAGCAGCAATAACTGGCTGTTGACAATGCGTGCCATCAACTTTTCCATCAATGATTTTGTATTTGCGAAGTTTCTGGAATACAGTCACAGCCTGTTCGGTGACCTTGCCGTCTCAGAAATGACAAGTGCATCAACAGATGAATTACACCTGAATCAAGGATTCACAGCGTCTACATTTATCTGTTGTGACTGTATACTAGATGTGTTTTGGAGAGGGGACCAGTCATTCTCTGCACTGAATGAAGGATAAGCTTGTGGATCCGCCCCCCCCCCCCCCCCCAAGTCCGGTTTTGATTTGGTAATTATGTGTGTATTATGTTTTCAGCCCTGACAAATGGAGTTCTGCAGGTTCCTGCTCAAGGCTGGATTTGGACTCATTTCTTTTAAGTTTATGTGAAAAATAGCTGACTTGTGGCCATATTTGATTTATGCTTTCCATTCTACTTCATAAGTAAAGGAAAAGAAATCGATTTATCACCATGTTATGAAAGTAATGTAACAAAATATCATGCATATAAAGCTCATATTCTCAAAGAGTTCTCCATTTTTTGGAGCTGGCATATTTTTCTGATCTCTTCCAAGATGTAGCCGTTTCTCTGAGGAAAATCAGGAGCAGCACACCTGACTGACAATCATGAGGAAAGGTGTTTTTTTTTTTCCTTTCTCCTTAGCACATTTTAATTAAGGCTGACATTAGCTAATTCACAACATGCATTGGCAGCCTCTCTTGGGTCTCTCTTGGCTGTTTCATTTGCTGGTGTTGAGCCAATGTGTCTGTGATTATAAGACCGGCGATGCTTTAACCACATCTGGACGCTGGTGGGACTTCCCGGATGCCGGGCTATCATTACAGATGATCACTTGATGACAGCGAATGTGAAGCGCTATTTAGACTGAGGCAGCAGCTCTGAACATTCTTTTTGATTTGCTCTGCTTTTTTTTTTTTTTTTTTTTTTTTTTTCATTCATTCATCTGCTTTTTATCCTCTTCTCCCCCCTCCTGGACCAAACCAATGGTGTGTGAGCCATCTGTTTCCAGATTCAGAAATATCCTGCTGGTTGGAGAATTAAAGGCTGTGGAAATGTTTTTGAAGCTTTTTTGGAGAAGGGGGGTAAAAAGAGTTGACATTTCTCACTGCTCTGTATAGAGAAAGCAAATATGAGACATGGACCAAAGGCTCTATATGAGACACATTTGGTTGCTAAGGTCCCCTATATGCTATAGATGAGCTTTTGGAAAGATGCTATACAACTGACATGTGGTGGAGAAGATTTTAATTGCTCCAGAGAGCTCAGGCTGTTGAGTCATCAAGCTGTTATTCAAATAACAGTTTTGCAATGTAAATATGTCAGAGACATAATCAGCTGTTTTACATCATCTCAGATGCTCAGCTGTTTCATGTCTTTCCATCTCTCTTTTTTTTGTGGGATGAAAGATCAAGAGACAGAAATAGAAAGACAGACACGGAGGAAGTGAGGACGATTTTTTGGTAGAGAGGCACGCAGCAGGAAGCAGGCTGCTGTCTCCTTGTCCGATGCCCTTGGAGTGCAGCTTTGTGGTGTGAACTCCCATAAGACCTCTCTTTGTTCTCAGAAGATGAGGGCTGGCAGAGTGTGACCGTGCACTTACACCTGAAGCCATCAAAAGCGGATGGGAATAACACTTTTATACCGCACAGTGCCTGCACTCTCATCCCCACCGCCCCACCCACCCACCCACCCACTGTTTCCGGTCACAAACAGGCCAAGAGGTCCTGGTGGAAATGCTGCACGCCTTCACACAAGCGACTGTCAGTCAACAGCAGTCAAAAAAAAACAAGCACAAATCTGCATTTGCAGATACATAAATGGCAATTTGAATGTCAGATTTTCATCTTGTCTGAATGCATAGTTTGACATTTGCATCAAAGGAATGTGAGATGTCTCATAAACCTGCAAACCACAGCCCTAATTATTGAGATTAATTTAGGAGCTGTTACACAAGAAATATTGAAATATTGATTAGGGCAACGACAGACAATCAATGCCAGATTAATTACACCCCGGACTATAAATGACAACACTGTTTTGTTTCATTTGCATATCACCTTTGTGAGAGCCTTGCCTCAGTATCTCTGTCACTGACAGGCAAACTACAATAACACGTCAGTGTTTGTGTGTCAGCTAATAAAATCCAGCGAGAAGCAACAAGAGTAAAAAGCTTGTAGATAAGACAGAATCTCAGCCTAAAAGCAACGTGTCCTATATCCTGTGTCCCACATCTTTCTCTCAGAGGAGCAGGGATAGATAACACGGTGGAGTGAGACTGGCAGGCAGACGAGAGGGAAGGGTAAGGGCCAGTGTTGTGGACACGTACACCAACAGAGCTGTAGCCTGACAAATCTTTTAGTGTGACAGCAAGCATTTTTGCAATGATCAATTAATTGTTTTTTTTCCCCTATTTTTCCCGCCCTCTACTCAAAAATGTGTAAAACGGTCTGTCTCTGTGTTCACCTTAAATCTGAGTCTAACTTATGTATGTACAGCACAAGCAAGATTTTGTGACACTACAACTAGTTGTCCACATACACTATAAACTGACATAAACATGAAGTGGGAGACGTCTTTTAATTTGAAAATATCTGCACAAACATGTTTATGGATTAGGGACAAGGAGCAGATGTAATCTAAAGGCGTTTTAATGAGGCAGTAGAAGTTTTTTTCTGGAAAAAAAAGAGACAGTTATTATTCAAAGCATAGTATTTTTTATTCATCTTAAAGCAAGTCTAGAAGGGATGTTTATTTATTTGGCCTTTAAAATGTCAAAGAATGGTGCCAGCCACAATTTCCCAAAGCCCAGGTTTGTTTTGTGTTTTGTCCGACCAAATTTCCAAAACCTTAGGTACTCCATTTACCATAATATAAAACAGAGAAAAGAAGCAGACGGTCACATCTGAAAAGCTGGGGAGGTTGTCAAAATTGATTGATTAATTGATCCAGCTCTAATACAGCATCAACTCACTCGAGTTATTATCTACATGATTACACACATTATATTTATGCTGTAAACACTTGCTTTTATGCATCTCTGAGGTCAGATTGATCTTTTATGAAGCACCACTTCTAAATTTTTTTTGTCAGAAAAAACTTTACTTCTCTGTTTCTATTTTCACCACGCCCCATCCGTTTCTCTCTCTTTATTCACCTGCCACACTATAACTGAGTTAGATCAGTGTAAGCTACAATACTAACAGCTGAGAGAGAGGGAGACAGAGAGAAGAGGGAGGGGAACAGAAGGCATGTGAGTGTCCTGGTAGCATGGAAGAGTGCTGGACTTTGGCATGGGCCATCCATCTGTCACTTTCTTACACCCTCACTGGCACTGACGGGTCATGGCAACGGCAGCCTGTGTGACGGATGACTAATCTTCCCCTGGTAATGAATGAGACACCACCCCCTGAATGCCAAGAAGGGTGATGCTGATGGTGAGGGTGGCCGCCTCACTGGCAGCCACAGAAATCATATGATGAGTGAGCATGCAAGCATGTTATCCCCATGTCTGTGCCAGGCAAACACTACAGCCACAGTGGCTGCCAGCGTAGGGAGAATCTCTGGTGAGAATTTCATGAATCATGGCCTGAAATCATTGATATATACACAGTGCATCTATTAATTCAGCCTCTCCCCCTCTGTGTTGATGCATGTGTGTGAGTGAGGGAGAAAGGAAAAGGAAGAGCATAAATGAATCAGTGCATGTCTGAAAAAAAAAAAATTAGATTTCACAGGGTGTAATGATGGAAACATGTCATGTGTAGGTGGAAAAGAAAAAAAAATAGGGACACTGCCATTATGGATGATGCATGCACTGTCCTGTTAGACTGGTGAGGGACGCTCTCTCTGCAGCCGCACCAGTCAAATCGTCTTGACTGTATGTTGAGTAGCTGAGACCTGTCTTATCTTCACCTCATAATGCGCAGGCGTGATCCTATCTGAGCCCAGCAAAAAGCTGTTACCATCTGAACTAGACGTCGTGTGCGCTGCTCTTCATGTGGCGCTCAAGCGAATGGTAAATTCTTTTCATAAATATAGATATTTTTTCCCCACACACACAGACACACACACACAGATCGTGTTGCGAAGAAAGCCGGGGGCATGAATGTTTCTCTGGTGGCTGATCTCACCGAACAACACAATCCAACCTGTGGATAGTGTGGAGCGCGTCTGTGGCCACCGGCCAGTCTCCAGCTATATCTGGGACGCTCTGCCTCCAGCCCGCTGTGCGCGTCTTTTTTTTTTCTTTTCTTTTTTTTTTTTTCTTCTACCGTTTGGCTCCGGTCTGTCGTCGGCCGTTGGATCCGGGTTGTTCCGTTTGACCCTAAGCTGTGAGCAGGTATTCAGTTTATGAATGGCACTGACATGGAGGAAATACCGTTTCAGAAAGTCAAAACCAGGCGGAAGAGAAGTCACTGCCCACCGGGTGTCCCCTTGACCACCATCGTGTGCGAGGACGAGTTCGACTGCAAGGAGCTCGAGTCCCTCTTCCAGAACTACAACCTGAAGCTGGAGCAGACGTCCACCCTTAAAGCCCTGGCCGTGCTCATCTTCATGTCCTCGACGCTGGCCGTGGTGGAGTTGCTGTCCGGCCCCAGCTTCACCATCTCCAAGGGGTCCCATCCGGTCCACTGTGTCATCTTCGTCTCCCTGTTCATCGTAACTAACGTCAAGTACCTGCAAGTGACTCAGCTCCAACAGATCGTCAACCTGACGCTGCTCTTCGGCTTCACTTTCTCCTTCCTCTGCTGTCCCTTCTCCCTGGGCGCGATGGGGATGGAGCCGCCGACGTCCCCGGAGCAAGGCGTGTGGCAGCTCATCCTGGTCACCTTCGTCGCCTACGCGCTCCTACCTGTGCGGACGCTCTTGGCCGTTGTGTTTGGAATAATGGTCTCCATCTCGCATTTGATTGTGACCGCCACTTCTGTCACAGCGAAAACGCAGAAACTATGGAGAACGGTACGTAAATGCTCACACATCGGTGTGTTTTTACTTTTCCCATTAACAGGCCTATAATAATAATCATCATCATAATCCAACATCATCTACATACGTACACATACAGCGTATTTTAATGTATCACAGGCCCATGCAGTGAACACACGTTATTTAGACCTCAGTTCAGCACCATGGACAGCTCCCTGTGGTTACACTTGATAGGATTTGCTCTGGCTTTGATCAAATTTGACAAAAGTCTAATTCTGTCACGACCTGTTTTGGTTACCAAAAAAAAAAAAAAAGACAAGCTAGTTCATGTCAACTCAGCCACTGGGTCAAATAAAACTGTGAGGCATAAATGAGAATTTTTTTTTTTTAGATTTAAAAGCTTGGTCTTCTGGTGGCATGTGGTGGAGAGACACTGAGCGAGACTGTGAGACTTTTTCCCTAAATGTGAAAATATTCCACCTGGAAGTGATTTAAAATGGCCTATTTTACTGAGTTTTGTTAAGTATATAGTGAACTACTCTATAAGCCATAGCTGTGATGACACATACCTGTAAGCCCAGAGAAAGAAAACAAAAATAAAGAAAGAGGGAAACGAATGCACAAAGCATACTGAATACCCATGACTGTTTCCCTGAGGATATGATTCAGGCCTAAAGGAGCAGGCTGAAAATGAAGAACCAGAGTGACATCCTGCTAGCACCAGAAGTAGGGCAAATCAGAGGGGCACACACACACACATACACACTCCACTTTCACCACACTATATGCTTCAGCTATGAAAAAGAGGGCAAAGTCATGCATGTCATTTGAGAGCTGAAATGGAAATTGGTACACCACTCTCTGTACATTTATATCTTTGTACCTTTTTCTGTCACAGTGAAACACACACACATGCACGTACACGCTCAACATTTCTGACTGTCATCAGGTGTGAGGAAAGAAGATATGTCACATCAGTCAAACCCCTCCAGGGGTAATGGAACATTTCTGCCGCCCCGTGCAACATATGACATGAAGATTGTGCATTTCTTGGAAACGAAATTGAGATTTGATCAGTTCATCACGCCCCCTCAGTGACGATGACAGTGTGTTTTGCCGGGTGGAGATTGTTTTTCCCCTGTACATAGGTCTATGAGATACCTGCGTAGCCATGTGAAGGACAGTGTTAGCTGTACTACCAGAGATAGCTAATCCATTAAGCTTAGAGATGAGCTGTGTGGCATGACCCCGCGCAGCCCAGGCTCGCACCAACCACCCACCTAGGTCCCAGGCACTCAGCCTACAGTATACCGTCTGCTTTCATAGCTCAATCTATCTGAAATATCATATTACTGTGGAGGATATGGGATATAACTTCAAAAATAGGTTATTATTAGTTACCTATACAGCTGTGAGTCATGTTGTCATGCTCTTCTGTAGCTGAGCCTGTTTCAAATGTATGCCATTACTTCACAGCCAGCATGTCTAGGTAAAGCTTGAGCACTGAACACATTCTGTATTAGATCCCAAACACATTTCCATCATATAACTCCTATAACTGCGATAAACAAAGTAACCAACCCCAGGGAGTTTGTCTTTTATATTGCTGCCCATTAACATCAAAAACAACAGTGATAACATGCATATTAAATGAGAGGCCCGTATTTTCCATAGTGTAATACAATGCTACAGGTATGCATCACCACCTTAACACACCTTGAATATAATTCTATTGCAAAGTAAAAGTTAATGTAGAGGTTGTGATTTCCTCACTGTGTAAAATTATAAGGATCCATCTTACCGGCAGCAAATGGTTGAGATAGCTGCTTAGAGTGAGTACAGTGCAATAAGGTCAGTTATTGCCATCTGAAGGCAAACTGGGGTCATCGCCGCAGATAAGCAACAGGAGCAAGCGTTTTACACCACTTAACCCAGATGTCTGCGTTTATTTACCGGAGGCTACAAAGTAACTTGAGCGTCATTTGGACATGTTGACGCTTGCCAGCACTTCTGCCAAGCACAAAGACTGACTGCTGCTGCCAAAAAACAAGTCTTTTCAAGGCAATCTATTATTCATTGGACTGAAAAAACATGCCTGTCTGTGGCGTTAGCTGTTTGTTAAATTTGAGGGATAGTGTGTTTATCATATGACAGTGTATTTGTGATGCACACTGAAACATAAATGCCCTGAAACGACACTTTATTCTTTATAAGAATTATATAATTGATATAGCTTTTCTTAAGGTCAAACACACTGTGGAAAACAATTATGATGAATGACCTAATATGTGAAGAGAATAGATTCCTTTATTTTTTGTGAATATATAATTATTGCCCAGGGTGACAGCTTGCTTGTGTGCGTGCTAGAGGTGAATATAGAACCTTGTTTGGTTTGTGTACAAAGTCACAGCCAGCCAACCTCGGTCAAGTAGGAAAAAAAAAAAGCTCTCTTTTCTTTGTGTCCTGCACAAGGTTGAAGCAGTCATGCTGCTGTGCATCTGATGTGATGGATGAACCAGAGCACGGCTTCTGAACAGTTTTAATGTCACAGACGCCTAAAATAGAGAAATATTAGCCCCCCACCACCACCACCCTTTCACCCTCACCCATCTCTCATGTGTGAGGACATTTGTTGGGCTTGATTTAGTTTTGATACATTTTACACCATACATGTGGGAATCAAAGTGTAGCCATATACTGTATATACTCCAAAACTGATACTTTATAATGGGATAGTTTATACTCAATTTATTCAGTTCGGTACAGCTTCATTTATCTCTGAGGTGCTTTCAGGCAGGTTTCAAGCAGTTGTATGCAGCAGCTCGCCACCCAGATCAACACACACACAATAGATGGGAAAAGAAAGAAAAACTAAACCAGAGTTATATATATATAAAAGACAAACAAGGTACTGAGGCTGTAAGAAAAGCATAATATCTAAAAATATGAGGAATTGAGAAGACAGATTTAAGTCAACTTAAACCTCTTTAGGGCCCATTCAGTGTTTGTAAATCCCAGTTTCAGGACCTCAAAAATAGGGACACACTTTCACATTGCAAATGTACATGCCTATGTGGATATATTTCCATATACTGTACACATATGAATGTATTGTGCACCAGTACACACACACACACACACACACACACAGACATATTGATTTTGAATGATGATCAATCAAGTGAAAATATAAATTTGCTTTTCACTTGTCATTTTTGAGCATGTGTATTTAAAGGGACAGATAATAAATACAGAGTAATGAAACACAGTGAATGCATTCCCAGCACCTCTTGATGATTTCCTTACCCTGTATGTGTTTTCTACAACTCTGCCAAAGCGTTTAAACAATGTATCATGGTTTTTTTTGTTTTTTTGTTTTTTCTGTTTGCAGTTGGTTGCCAACACAGTGCTGTTCACCAGTGTCAACCTGTCAGGGCTGTTTGTGCGCATCCTGACAGAACGAGCCCAGAGGAAGGCCTTCCTGCAGGCTCGCAACTGCATTGAAGAGAGACTCCGCATGGAGGACGAGAACGAGAAGCAGGTACAGGCACCCGTACACTGCTGAAACTATGGGTAAAATTAGATGTGTGTCTATGCCCCCACCACCACCCCTCCACCCCCTACCCCCATCTCTCTCTTTCTCTCTCTGGCTGTGAGTCATTTCGACACATTATTCATTTCTGTTAGATTTCATACCTTTTTGTCTCGCACATTTCTTATCGCTACTAACACTTTGTCCTATGATAACTTTTCTGTGCTTGACTATATTAATGTATATTTAAACTTACTTTATCTTTTCTCTCTCTCCCTCCCTCCCTCTCTTTACCACACAATGTGCACACACACACACACACACACACACACTCAGGAGCGCCTGCTAATGAGTCTGTTGCCCAGGAACGTAGCTATGGAGATGAAAGAGGATTTCCTGAAGCCCCCAGAAAGGATCTTTCACAAAATCTACATCCAGCGCCATGACAATGTCAGGTAGGATCCTCACACCAACCCCACACAACCATCAGCCAGAGTCACAACGATATTTAGACTCCTCTTAGCTGTGAATTGACTTAACTAATGCTACTTAGAACAGTGGCATTTGGAGATGCTCTGTTCTCCTCGTGGGATAATTTCCAGCTGAAATAGTAGAATAAATGTTGTCTCAGTGCATTACATTGCATGCTAAAAAGGAGCTGAATAACTTGACCAAACATGTCCTTTGGAAAGAACACTGAGGGCTACACAATATAGTGTGAGCTCACCCAACAGTATCCTTAACATTAATGCTGCTCCAGGCTGCAAAAAACTGAAATATTTAATTCTTCATGCTGAATATCAAGGGTTAGCCCCTGACTTCCTGGTTTATTATCAGTCCAGATAACACAGATATCGAGGCAAAGATATTTGTTTAGAGTGGGTGGCAAATTTTGGAGCAATGATGACATGGGCTAGAAAGAAGCAATCCCACATCTACTGATGTCAACATCAAAACCTGATCATGATTTTACTGTGCTAAGGCTAATATGGCAGTGGTGCATGTGTCAACTCCTGAGCCATCATATCCCAGCAGCCCCCAGGGGTAACAAGGTTTTCTGAGTTACGATTCCTTCTAGGGGACAGAGGAAGGCAAACTGAGCAGTGCTACGTGGGGAGAAGATTCCTCTGGTGCTTATGCAGCTTCTGTTGTCCTGTATGGTTGTCAAGCTCCCAACTTGTGGAGCGATGTGCTCTGCCTCTAGATCATTACTTTTTTGCTACAGGTTAATGGCTATTGAATCCCAGGTTAACTGAAATGCGTGACAATTAAGTCTTCACAGCCACTACCCACTTATCTCACAGTGGGTATTATATAGTATCAAGCTGTAAGGCAAATTAATAGGCATTCTCTCTGAGTGTCTCTACCCCAGTGTTACTCTTTGAGGAATTACAGTAACTGCTTTTTTAGGAGACTGTAGCTAATATACTATGTCAAAACGAACACAATTTAGGGGATAGAAGGCATCACTCGACAAATATCACTGGGTTCAGTACATCCCTACCTAAGTATTCAGGTCTTTTACATAAGAAAAGTAGCACTACCACAATGAAAAAATGATGTCCAGCATTCAAAATGTTATCAAGAAAATTAAAGTCTTAAATTATTACATGTTATATTACTGTATTATTGATTATATAATATATATATAATATATGTTATTATTATATGACTGATGCATTTACGCTTACGCGGCATTTTAATGCCAAAGCCAGTTTTTCACTATTTTTTCACTATTTTATGCAGTAAACTATGAGGTAGTTTAACCCAACTGATTCCATATGTAAAATCTTAATGTGCAAAATTTAATGGAGTAACAAGTACCACATTTGCCTCCAAAGTGAAGTGGAGTAGGAGTATGAAGTTGTATTGAATTGGGATACTCAGGTAAAGTACAAATACCTCAGAATTTTGCTCAGTAGAGACTCCTGCGGCTGTAGTTAGCTGTGACTGACCTTTTAACCGTTTGTCAGAAAAATGTAAACAGTATAGGTTTGAAAAACGTGACGTTCACCGCTCCACACTCTGCAGTCTCTTAAGTCGGATTTTTCTTCTCCTCATCAACCCCTTTCATCCTGTGTCTCTTACTGTAGTGTTAAATTTCCCTTATCATGCTCCAACATTTCCTTGTTTCCTTTTCTTATCTTCTGCTCTCCCTCCTTTCCTCTGTGTTCTCAGAGCAGCAGGGAGGCTTGAGCAGGAGAGTTTGCTTAGCCCCAGGATTAAGTTGCTACAGGGGATTAAATGCAATGGAGACTAAATTCTGGTTGCATAACACTGTGTGTGTGTGTGTGTGTGTGTGTCTGTGTGTCTGTCTGTGTGTGCGTGCGTGTGTGCGTGCGGTGGTTAAATATGGACACATCTCAGTGGAGCTCTGCTGATTGCTTTTGTGCCTTGAACTCCTTCAGATAGCGCCACCCTTTGAGCGTGATCTAGACTGGATGCAGACGTGATTTATGTGATTTGGGTGGACTGTAATTAGAAAGTAAACAGCGTGCAGCACAATTTACTCAG
The DNA here is from genome assembly GCA_033238685.1 of Lates japonicus. Lineage (NCBI taxonomy): Eukaryota > Metazoa > Chordata > Actinopteri > Centropomidae > Lates > Lates japonicus. The sequence continues at coordinate 14,881 of BRZM01001482.1, forward strand.
AGTTTTCTTCATTATGTTCTGAGACTGTGAGCAGTGTTTGATCTGATTAAAATCCAACCTGGGGGAATATTGTAGTAATCAGTCACTAAAAAAAGGAATACTCCAAAGTAGCAAACTTAAAGTTTATTTAACAGGATGTGTGTGTTATTAGGGCCCCATAGTGACATAAACTTTCATTCATTTTAAGAGTTGATGTGAAGTAACTGATATTACTTTTTCTAAAGGCATTAAAAATGCTCTTGTGTTGAAAACAAGAGCAATTTCTGTAAGGAAATGACATTTTTAAACCACCAGTAATTAGATTGTTTCGTAATTCATCAAGTCACTTCTAATAAATTGCATTTTTATTATTTATACGATTAATAATGAAAACAGTGATGAATTATGAGCATGCACTGCTTAATATCACATTGCTCTTTTAATTAAAGAGCTTTCAGATTTATCATCACTTTATAATTTAGCACCCTCTTGAATGCAGCGTGCATTTTCACCACGCTTTGTTTTCTTTAATTCACAAGCATTTCCATCATGTCTGTTTATATCATTTCATTCCACCCACACACACATACAGTAAATACACACAGAATGCCAGTTAAAGACACATTTCCACCAATAGAGGCATTCACTTTACAAGGAGATGCTTAGTTGTCATATAGTGTTTATTGCAGCAGTTAAACTTGCATTAAATAATTCTTAGAAAAACAAAGATGGCTTGCTTGGGTCACTGACAGGAGGTTTTGTAATGTTTGTAGATGCTCATACACTTGAGAGAAATTACAGTTTATCCTTCAAAAATAATGCTGCAAGCACCTTGCATTCTGTCTGTGTTGCCCCCTTTATTGGCCCCGACATCAGCACATCCACTGCCCACACGCTGAAGCTCCAGAGGGGCGCATCCAGAGTTAACCCTCGAGTCGCCGCGCAGGCTTGTGTCTTCCGCTGCATGATTAAATTGAAATCACATCTGCCAAAATAGCTACAGTAATGCTTCCCACAGAGGGAAACAGGAGATTAGCATAACTGGGGGGAATAACTGTCCTCGAATATGTGCCATCGGAGAGGAAGTGATGGATGAGGGTGTGACGGAGGTCAAATTAGACAATATTAAATATTATACAAGTTCTAGTTACCACAGGAGTAATAATGTTTGTATTACGTGGCTTTTTCATGTGAACTGTAGTGCTCCGCCTGCTGTGGATGATGAGTTTAGCGAGTCAGGCGCTTGCATTTTGGGTGGGGGATGAGGTTTTGACCCGCAGCAGTGAGTATGGTACAGTACGGTAGGTTCGGTCGAGGCAGGCGCTGAAGCTAGAGTAATGTACAGCTGCTGCCAAGAGTGCTGCACTGCTTGTTTTGAAGATCTTGCCAGAGGACATTCATAATCAGATACAGAAGTTCCCAGATGAAATCTACAGTCTGCAACCTCTGTGCTTCTCAGTGGTCCAATTCATAAAAAACACAAGTGCCTTTGGGATATAAGTTCACTCAGCGAAGATGATTCTTTACACAACTGCAGAATCTACATCAAACACCTACCTAAACTAAGTCCACTAGTTTACTTTAAGTGTTTGTGTGTAAATGTCTGTATGCACATGGGTGTTAAAATAGAATTTAAATCAAAAGTGCAGTTAAAAGTAAGCCCCAGATGTTTGTAATATTAACTGCATGTTCAGCACACACCCCACGCTCATATTTATATTTGTCTTTATGATTTAGTTCGCCTGTCCCAGCACACGTGGATACTGATACTAATTACAGAATAAGCTCATGCTTTCTCCCTCTTGAATGCATATCCCTGGAGTTGTATACTTCTATAATGTGCTAAGTGGGACAAGTTGCTCATGTTGTTGAGGTGCTTAATCATAAACATTTTTGTAAGCTGAATATGCAGTTACACAAACACAAACATTTGCAGCTTAGTTTGAATCTTAGCAGCATCTTTCGACCCATATTACATGCTGCTCGCTAAACTTTTTCACTAATGTGGCGCAGTGTTTACAGAGTATTCCACCCTAATGACATGGCAGTAGATTTTTGTGTCTTTGTAAAGGTGGGACTGGTTTAAATAACTCTGTTAACGCACACTGTATCTTCAGTGGTACATTATGAAAGCTGACCCGAACTTTGATCGAACACAGAGCACATGCACCCTGGCGCGTGCGTGGTTGAAATGAGGTAAACGCAGCCAAAAATAACTGAGTGCGGTGAAGTTCACATGAGGTCACGAGACACTGGCACCGCGCGCTCAATGGGACGCTCTCTGCAGCACATCACAGCTGGTTTGTGCTCCATGTGCAGCCACACGTACAGTAGGAGCCTTGGTCAGGCAAAAAAAAAAAAAGAAGTTTTGTCTGCTTAAATTCTCCTACAACAACAAACCTGGTCTTTTTGAGACATATGGACACGAATGTATTACAGAATGTGCGGAGACAATTTATACAATAGTGTCCCTGGAAAAGAATTTAAGGCATGCAGTCATCCTGAGAATGTAGAATCACCACAGTCTGCTGCTTCCACGTGTCTAACCGCTCAGATACCAAACACAAACTGAGACGTGTCACTTTGCAGGACCCTGCTGGCTGCCGTAATAGGGATTCTAACAAAAGTGTGTGTGGAAGGCACCTATCTTGCTTGTCAATATCATCACATCACAGAGCGATGCAATACACTGCAACTCTACACTCCAGGCAGACACTGTGGTGCTACTGAGCACGCCTCAAAAAACAGTGTGAGTCTGAAATAATTAGCATTGTCTGTCGCTACAAAACCAGTCTATGTAGTTAGTATGCAACAATGCCGCCTACAGGTTATATGTGTGTTTTCTCCTTCACCAACTGTTTGACATTTTTTATTTGCAAAGACGAAATTCAACAACATCACCGCCCTCACACTGATTATATCACCATTCTACTCTTCCTATTTAAAGCACATCCACATTTGCTTTTGGAATGATTGTTACAGGTGCATAGTGATATGATGATCATTTACAATCAGCTTAACTGACTTAACATTTCAGACCTTGTAAAAGAACCACAGAGGGCTATTGAGATGTACCAGTGAAGTTTCTTTAATCATAATTAAACTTTACAGGTTTATTCAAAACAATTTACAGGAAAATTTGAAATACTGGAGTCCAGCAGCCGTGAAAACAAAATTTGTTAAAAGGTTTGGGGATATTAAATAACTGGGTACAAAGGTGTAGGCTGGATCAGTCAAAATCAATTTGTTATTTATCCAGCTCTTGTTTATTGTTGGGTAATGCTGCACAAATTAAAGATGCCTAGATTGTAGCCATACCAAGCGATTTATTTTGCCCAATCGATCTGAGAGATACACATTGATCAAGTTCAGTCTTTTCAGAGTTTTCCAGTGAACAAACTTTGGCGTTTACACTAACACAGTATTTAACGCTGGTAAAATATTTGTCACCGCAGGTTTATTGCCGATTAGAACGCTCACAAATCGAATCCATTGCCCCCCTCATTACGTGAGACATCTGTGAGGACAACAAATGACATTTATGGCTCCCCCTTAGAGATCCAGCACTCTTGTCACATTGTGAAAACTCCACCTATTACGAAGACAGCAGCTCATCAGCCGCAAAGAGAGAGAGAGAGAGAGAGAGAAAGAGAGAGAGACGCAGACATAAGTTGTTCGGGACAGTCAGAGTTTGATGACTAATCCTCTTCACACCTCCGTCGCCACACACGGCACTCAGGGCAAATCCTTCACAGGAAAAGTTCCTGTTCGCTCTGATGCAGATTGATACCCAGTCACTTCAGGGCATAGTACATACAAAGATACCAGCCAACACCAGTAATCTCTTTTCTCCCGTGGGGTCTCTGTCAAGCTATACGAAACATGATGAATAAGGTAATCGGCACAAATCATGCGGCCAGAAGATGTTATAAAATAGTGAAAAATAATGCTCGCCAACTCTTTAATGCAAAGCTTAAAGTTGAGCTGAAGTTTGAATTGTTCAAACTTTGCATTTTGTATATAGGATTCAGACCTGGGGTGGCATTTCATTATGGCATTGAACTGACACGGCGTCAGATTTGCTAGGGCTATTGGTGTCAATTTCTGTGCTGTGCTAGGCTGAGCGTGTCATATCAGTTTTCCCTTTAATTTTTAGCTGTCTCCTTCCATTGTCCATTTCATTGTAATTAGTTGTACTATGTGCCAACAATTAGACCGTAAAAACTATACGAATGGGTAACAGTAATCCTGTAACGCCAGTTCCCATATGTTGTTATTCAACATAACACAGAGTGACTAATCCAGGCGGAGTCACGAGACAAGCTCAAATTTCAGGTAGGACTAACCACAAAAACCGACTTCATAGTGTCGGACCCGATGCAGACCCAGTCAGACTTATATTGAACCACAACCAAATTACAATCATTCAGCGTCATGCGGGCCGGGCTGGGCTGAGCCTACTTGCTGTGAGGCAACAGTGCTAACACTGCACTGCACCACCATGTCACCCCAAATTCCAATCAGTCAGAACAAAACCCCAAAGACACTAATGTAAGGTGAAAATGAATGTAATTCAACTTTTTCCCTTTTTGGTAACTGTAATTTTTGACCACGCAGCTAAAGTCAAAACAAACACCCATGATATATGTGTACTGACGCATTTTTAAGTTCACACCTAAACCTCAAGTACTTTTAGTCCTATATACCAACTGTCTGAAGGGAGTACAAGTTCAATTGACACGGTGACAGCAATTTTGATGGTTGCATTAGATCCCAGAACGCTCTTCTCCAGCTCCTAACAGGACATGTTCACCTTGATCCCCGTGAGAATGCTCGCCTCTATTTTAAGTCACTCTGCTTGATCATGCTGCCACGTTAGAGAACGGAACAAGCTTCTCTCTCTCTCTCTCTCTCTCTCTCTTTGTTGTTTTTCTTCCTTAAGCTTCACGCCACACCTGAAATGTTTGATCAGTTTGTTGTAAAACACATTATCCAAAGAGAATGTTCAAATTGACTTTGGTTTACTTCCTTAAATATCATTTTAAACAAATTCCTAGAGAGCTAATCTGATCAGGCACCAATATCTGCCTGTTGATACAGTGTAACATGCTGCTATAACAATCTACTGACTCAATCACTTCTCTCTCTCTCTCTCTCTCTCTCTCTCTCTCTCTCTCTCTCTCTCTCCTCTCTCCTGTTACAGCATCCTGTTTATATTATAGTTGGTTTCACTAGCTCATTTCCAGTGCACTCCAGGAACTGGTTAACCACTAAATGAGCTGTTTGGAAAGTTTGATGAGTCACGACGTGAGTCCTTTTCCCTTGCTCAAACAAATATCCCTCCATTACACAGTCACTGTTGGCATGTGCCGTTTTGCCTTCATGTACACAAACTTTGACACGGGTGGGGCTGTGTTTGTGTGTGTGTATGTGTGTGTTTGTGTGTCCTGCTTGGCCACAGGTTGTTGGCACATGCCAATGTTGTACCAGCTTAGCATGATGTCATAGTGAATACTGGTGTTTAAGGATGCTTAATATGATGACCAGCTCATTTGAGGAAGAGTTGATAGACCTCTTAATTCAGGCCAGATTTACCCAGGCCAAAGCTCTCCACTTGGCTGTGTGAATGAACTGCTTAAGGGACCGCTGAGTTGCACTTGTCCCACCCTCTGGGTTGGCATGTGGAAAGATTTCAACTTTCATCTGTCATCATTTCACTGCATTCTAGTGCTGGAAATCCGCTTAACTTTTGCTGCTAGTCTGCGGGTTAAAGTAGTCTTTGAAATGTGACGTCATTTACTGTGTTACGAAATTCTTGACATGCTTATATTAATCAGAATAAACATACCGTTCAAAATAAAATAAAATAAAATAAATTGTTCCTTCCTGTGGTGTGAGTTTGGCTTACATGGTTTGTTTGTGGAAGGTTGAGACCCTGAGCCCCTGCACATCAACACCCCACCACAGCCTCTTATATTCCATGTAATCTGGCCTCTATTACTACACCAGGCACATGCCCTTGTCAACCATTAATCCATCGGATTACAACTAAACCTTTTTGCTTATAGAAGGTTTTACTTGGCCATGTTAAGAGGGTCTATTTTTAACCTTCTTTTGTCGTTTACACGCGGCCAAAATTAGAACTGACTAAAAAGAGGTTTGCCTCTCGTTGACTCAAGATGTCAAATACTGTCATTGCCTTTCCAATTAATCTGGGATCAGTTGGCTTTACCTGGCTCTTTGGTTGTTTTGTGTCAGCCACAGTCTGTTCATCTTGCTGAAAGTTGCATTTCACCTGAGATGCTGCCAGGCCAAAACAAGAGATTCCATGCATTACACACACACGCATTACCTAGCCACTTGTAAGTCAAGTCGCTGGCAAGAAGTCAGTGCACTTTAATTCAAGCTTTTCTCCCCTTCATTTCAAAGACGCCACATTTCATTTAGCTGGATGATACATTTTCACTTTCATTCTGCAAAGTTGTTTGGCCAACAGCTGTCTTGAGCTACGCTAATTTTCTTGTTGTGATTTGAGCTGTCTCATTCTTTTAGCGTTACAACTGAATAGATTGGTCTGATCATTGGCTAAAGGAGCATTATACCGAAAGGCCGTCCCCAGCCATGAAACTTGTCATCAAATGTTCTAGCCTGCCCTGACCCAAAGCCCACTCATTCTGATCCACTTTGGCAGGAAGTGGCGGTGCCAGGGACTCATAGTTGTAGTCACTGTGGGCACGCAGGACCTTCCTCGCTCCATACGGCACATGCTACATGGTCACTGGTTATCATCTCAGGTGTCACCATTCCAGCACCATCCCCACACCACCTGTCCACTTTTCAATTTGTCAAGCTGCATGGAAGTGCCAGGAACGAAAGTGTTCTCCTAAAGTGCTGCTGATGGTAGACCAAGTCCTCTCCCTCTCCCTCTCCCTCTCTCCTCTCTCCTCTCAAGACAATTTTTAATAAAAATACGATAGCAGCAAATAGGAACCTGTCAGCGTCAGAAAGCTTTCACTCACCTGTAGTCTGACTACAATTCCAATGTCCATATCAATAACTAGTTTCTGAATGCACACAACTGCTTGTAATGTAAATTTAGACAGTTATAGATATTTTGTGTTTGACATTTAGAGACACTTTCGCCACTTAAACCTTAAATTCATGCCAGTCATCTCTAATAGTGTATGAAAGGAATGTTCTGTACATGTTTATACATCCTGTGTCAGAATGGACCAGTACACTAAATGTGTACTGGTGAGAATTTCAAACCAATGTAAACTATTACAAACATATGTATGTATCTTATATATGTGTGTGCTAGCATGGTACTCATCCATTTAGTATTTAAGCAGAGGTGTTTTGGCTCCTGGAGTATAAGTTCAGTATTCACTCTACTTAGTTCTGGTTTGTCTTCACCAGGTCTAAGGGGAAATATTTGTCTCTTTAGTTGCTAAATGCTCATATGTTCTTCAGCTAGCTGTCTGTGCTGTGTTGGGCAGGTTGTACACAATGGGTTTAGCTCTTTTGTTGGTTCACCGGGCTGAAAAGAAGTGAGATGACAGCTGTGACCAAACCACGGTTGTGTGACCAGAATATGGTTTAAAAACCAAAACAATGAGCTTTTCTTGCTAAGGCTCCAAAACATCCCATAACTTATAAGTGGAATTGTACAGTAATAATTCTCTATGGGCTCATTGCACACATATAGACGATTGAAAAAAAAGCAAAACAAGTAGTCTTAAATGTTATATGTCATAATAGATGTGCAACGAGGGGATAGACTTCACAGCTAATGTACTACATTAGCCTTGCAAAGCAATGGTCAGTACGGAAGAAGAAATATCCTAAAAGCCTTTGGGTTTGTCATGAATATTCATTTTAGCAGAACTAGTCATATCTAATCAGGCTGGGTCTTAAAGATGCAGGTTGTGGCTGATTGGGTTCAGGTTGTTATTTTAGATCCTGTAAGATCCTTATCATCCAAACCATGGCTAAGCCAAGACTTGCTTAATAATTCCCCACTGCCTAAATATCAATATGGGAGGCAGCAGGAAGGAGAACTTTGAACTGTTTGATTGTACTTCCGCTTTTGGTTTCAGTGCCCATGTTGACAACGCTTGATATGATTTTTTATGAGTATTTTCCTGAACAGAAGGGGTGGACAGCAGCACCACATTTACATTGTGAATGAAATCATAGCCTCGCCTTCTTGGACTGGCGCCGTATGGGGGTAGCTTGAAAATGGAAGTTTATGAAAACCCACACACACTGATCAGTATTTCGCTATTTGGATTCCCACCACCCACAAGAACACAAGCTGGGAGTAATTATAACTCACCACCATGGTTGAGAATCTGAGACTACGCTGGAGACCAAGACAAGGCTAAACATCTCAGGAAAGCTCTGAAACCTTATCACTACCCAAACTTGGTCTTGCTGAAACAGTGGAAAATATAACACCAGGCTGACATACAAAAGCATAATAGTAATTATTCTATTCATATTGAAGTGACACAGAGTTGTGGTGACATGGAGTTTTTTTCTGACAGTAGACGTTTTTTTTCCTTCTTGGCTGTTTAAATCCATTGGGCATTGACATAAAGAAAATACATTTTCAATAATGACAAACATTTGTTTCTGACGGAAAATAATAGAAGAGGGGAGATGAATTAAAATGGATGATGATGAGAATGTAAACTAAATACCAAATGGTGATCCTCAGGCCCCTTCACACTACAGCATAAACACTTCTCTCCCTCAAGGAGTGCCCAACAGTCTGTCCGAACTCAAAACAACAGTTTCTGTTTTTGTGAGGGGCTCTGTGATTAATTGATGGTTGTTGTGATGTTACAACATTAATAGCCTGGACTTGTTGTACTTTTGTGTCTGTCTGTATGCATGTATGTGTGTGTGGCTATTGCTGTTTCCATGGCAGAGATTCACAAAGCTTTTCATTCTTGCCTCTTCTTTCTCCTCTTGCACACCTCCTGCATCAGCTTGCACTCCGCCTCGTCTCTCAGCTTTTGATTGACCACGCAGCAGCCTACCTCAACTGTGTCTTTATGCCCCGTGGCTCTCGGCACTCTCTTCCTCTCTCATGTTTCATTTTAGGTGGCTCATCGATGTATCTATCTACTGTCTCTTTACTCTCGACAAGTCAGAGTCTTTCATTCACACATATGTGACTGTGAGAGTTTACTTTAAACATCCTCTGCATCAGATGTGCGCTTACGAATGCATGCTGAAGCTAGAATGCATCAGAAGTCATCGCCTACATTTGTGTCTCCCTAGACATGTCATTTTTCCCCACTATTTTAAGAGAATCACACCACCTAAGGAACCATATCTGACGTTCAGTTGTCAGAACTATTATTCCCTGTTTAAAACATTATGCCGTGGCACTCCATTAACTGGGAGAAGGACAAGCAAATATTCATCTAGTCGTAAGGAGATGCAATTTCAACTGCGATGTCTGTTTGTGAGGAGAGACTGCCCTGTAAAGATTCCCAGAAACAGTGGCAGAAATTGAACTACAAAACAATTATATTCCCAAAGAAATGTTATTTTGCAAAAAGTTAACTTTGAAAAACCTGTTCAAACAGCCTGTTCCAATAGAGATCATTTGTACATCTGCAGGTTTATACAATACTAAATCTTATGCCAAGGAAAAATATAGCACAAAAAATTAGTACCGCTTGGTTATGATGCTGTGAGGAAAAACTGTATTATTTTTTAGATTATGCAAAAGATCACTGTTCATACTGCCCACACTGTGACAGTTGACTGCCAGAAACTAAAGTCTGTAAACACAGCCCGTAACCCTGTTTGAGTTTGTCTCATGAGCAGGTGCAGATCATCAAGTCTCTAGCTTTCGCCTCAGATGCCTGTGGGTAAAACTGTGGACTGCAGAAAACCCAAACCAAAACAAACCAGTTTGGGTTCTTCACAGAGGACTAAGAGAGAGAGAGAGAGAGAGAGAGAGAGAAATAAATCATAGCATGGTTGCTATTGTAAAGTAACATGTCTTTTCTTTAAGCTTGGGGATTCACATGAGGTATTTTTTTTAAAGGACGGTGATGGAGACCAGAACCGCTTGTCTTTTTGTTGTTCAATAGCAGTCTTCACACATGCGATATGCCATCAATATGGCATCATCTGGGTTAATCTTTTGAATCCATGGAATACCTATTATATTTCATAAGAACTGATCAGCCAAATGCTGATTTCACAGAGAGGCTGTCCCCTGCTCTGCTATAGTTACAATTACAACAAGTGTTCTTAAGGTGTTTGTTAATATTGTGACAGTGAGGCTCACAGATTTACTTTGACAGATAACTTATTCTTTCACTTCATTATGTTATATTGTCATATCTGCTGTATCACAACTACTCACTAATTAAGTTTGAAGAAAAATATCCAGTATCCTGCCTCAGAGCTGATTCACTGTGTGTGTGTGTGTGTGTGTGTGTGTGTGTGTGTGTGTGTGTGTGTGTTCTCACACTATTTCTCACACTGTACTGTACACTGTAGGCTGCTTTCATGCCCTAAAGTATTTTAACAGCTGCCAACATTTATTCCAACCAATTTTTTTATATCATTCTGAGAAAAAAAGTCCCTTGTTTCCAGCTCTGATAAATGTTCAGAAAACTGAATGCCCATGGCAGATAATAAACAGTCTTGGACCAGAGCATTTGTTATTGGTCATATCTAAATATATCCACATTACTGGTTTGTTTACAGATCTCAACACTGGCTGCCCTGCCCACCAGGGTTGAGGTGTGGTGGAGGAAGTTGATATATTATTCATTTGTTGTTGCGCATAAATTAATTCAATTCAATAAGAGGGTTGATGACAAAGAGGAATATAGTCACTTGCTCGCCGTCATTGCTTGCATGCAGGTGCAGAGATGGTGGGGATATGTTGAGAGAACCTCTGCAGAGCTCCTAAAGATTTTGCCCAACAGAGGCCCATTGTAATGAATCACTGTCATTTATATTGATGAACAAGGACACAAAATCCTTCTGAAGCTGAGGAGATGGGAAAATGTTAGTTTGGCCAAATATATATATTAGCTTGAATCAAATGCATAAAATGGCATGATTGTTTAAATTAGACGAGGGAAAAGTCGCTCAGCTGGGTTCTTCTACTCTACAACGGAGGCAGATCTGAAAGATGGACAGCAGCAGGCCACTATGTCTCTGTGTCCTTTCATAGCCCCCAAAGTTATGTGGGAGTGGGAGCCCTAATCTTGAGCCCCATCAATAATGTACACAGCACTGATCTTTGTCTTTGTATCAAAGACCATGCCCCCATTTGGAGACCTGTAGAAATGAACTGCTGCTACCTCAGCTGGCTCATCTTTCCTTCATAATGACGACTGAAACGCCCCTCAGAGATTTGTCTCTTTGTCACCGCTCTTGTCTCCTCTCTGTTTGTTCAAAAAGGCTTGAAGTGTTTGCTAATTTGCATCCCTGCAGCACATGCAGCACATTACTGTATGTAAGGTGCCCGGCCAGTACAACTACACCGCACGCTTAGGGTTCGCCCTCAATATATTCTGAAAACTGAAAACACGACACGACACGACATGACATGGTTTAGCCTCCTTCTAATGGAAATTGGAATAGGTGTCACGTGTGGTTCGTCTCCACAGACTGCACCCATATTTTCACGCCAATGACCACCCAGATTGCCCACAATGCTTCAGTCACATGACAGTGGTAATCCTGCTTGGGTCTGAATCCGCCTTGCCGTCACAGTGCAGATTAGCACAGTGAAAAGCAGAGTAGGGAGACTCTGGGCACCAGGGCTTTCCCTGCTTCCTCTGTAGTTTCAGCCATGGTGTGGAGTCCATCTGCTACTGCTCCACTTTGACCTGAGTTACCCTAGAGAGACCTCACTGTCTCTGTAACAATAAGAAGAAAAAAGCTACAAATTGTCAAATGAGAATGAGAAAGACTTGTAGAGGATAGTATTTAAGTGTCACCACAAAGGTTTTCAATAATAGCTGTTGTAAAAGTGAATGCATTAAGATCCAGCTCACAAGATACCAAATGTAATTTTTAGTCTTGTCTTTGAGAGTTGTGTGACTCTATACCTTGCTTTTTGACATCCATTCTAAGGAGTCTGTCTGAAATGAGCTGCAATAGAATGAACAGAAAAGGAGTCCAGCCTCATCTTGAGTATGATGGAGGAAGAAACCCCAAAAGCAGAGTTCATAAAGAAGTCTATATTTTCTGTGTTTACTGTTCGACATGGAGAAAAAAAGCAGCTTTGAAGCTTGTTAATTTTAGCATACAGCTCATTCCTCTGACCGTAAAGTCAGCTTTCAATTTTATTTTAAGAAAGATCAAATAATGCTTTTTGATCTCCAGGAGGGAAATTTCAAGTTTTACAGCAGCACTAGAATCAAACCAGGAGCTGTGGACAAGACACAGATAGATACAAAAATATATTTTATGCAAATAACAATGTAGCAAATGTAGAGAAATACCTAAGGCTAATGTGTATGAATGTCCAACTGTGCAGTTTCATATTACAGAGCATAACATAATAAATGTATATGAAATATGTATTATCTCTAAGGATATATCCTAGAAAAAGTCATATTTTTCAATATAAATATAGTAAACGCTAGAGAAAATAACATACTGATATGAGGCAACTATGAATAGTGTGTGTATAATTATATGTATGATCTGAATCCCCATTTGAGAACATTATACTTGCCTAAAATGAAATGTTTAGGCTAATATTTTTTCTCTCCGCTGCTCAACACTCCACATACTTCTAAGAGTATATTTCACATGAACAGCACATTCACATCCATGCCACTGAGCGCTCAGAAAGCATGGACCAGCATGTAAACTACACAAATGTAGCAGTAGATAGCTGCCGCCAATGCTTCCAAGCTATCTCTTCTTCTGACACTGCATGGTCACGAAAGAAATAGGAGCACCTGCCTTGTCTTGCGCCCACCGACAGTATAATTATGAGTCTTGTGTTTCATATGCATGGCTAAAGCGATCCCAATACCTCCATGAAACACAGGTTGCAGGAAGGCCCACCGTAACTCCGTCTCCTGGTAAAATGGAATGTCTGCTCATATCCTCAAATAATGGGTTGTATTTGTAAGCCGCTTTTAATGCTGGGGCTGGTCATCCCTAAAAGTAAGAGAGTGACCACCCATTCCCCAAAGTGAGACTGATCCGATTTAGCGCTGCATTGTGGGAGCAGTTCGTGTTGATGGGTTCAAATCCAAGAGTTTGCATGGGTTAATGAACAAAACAAGCATCAGCCCATGTGCCGATTCTATATCCTCATATGTTTTATTCTGTCTTGTCTGACTTTTGATTTGTACCTTTACTGATTTATTATGCGTAGGTGTCTCCTACATGGAGTCACTCTACTTTATCCTTCACTTATGCAAATCTTCACAACATGGCTGGGTACGCCCATGTAGCAGCAGTGATAAAAAGCCAACTTCTGTTGCTCTGTTCTGTCTGAGTCGTACTATGGCTGCACAGCAGGTGATGTCATTGCATTTTTCTGTTTATGCTGTCAAATAACCACACTCGCATAAAACACCACTGATCCAGGGACCATCTACGAGTGCTTGGCCATTTCTGAATAACATTTTTTTTCTAACTCACTTACCTATGCATACTATGACCATGCAAAAGGAGATACCATCCGGCTCTGTGCTTTTGCTGCTCTTTTGAAATCCTACTGTCATTTTCACAATCTATATGATTACATCGATCATTCCAGTCCTGGTAGGAATACTGACAGCCACAAGGTCAAAAGTAGATGTCCGTAATCCTTACAAAATATACAAATATGCAACTTTGTCTAGACTGAGAAAAACTGTGTTGTAACGGTATATATTTTTAACCACCCATCACCAATGAAAATTGCCCAATATGTTTGACACAAACATTATAACAGTGTTATGATGAAGCTTAAAAAGCCATCACCTTCACTAACTTAATTGACCCGAGCGTGCAGTAACGGATAGCTGGAGCTATACTTAGAATTTACAGTGATGGATATAGATCGGTTTAATGATAAACCATAGTAATTAAATGTTTGAATTTTAACTGAAACACCACTGGTCTCAGGTACTTTTATGTAGTTTGATTAAACTGTTGAATATCAGTATTTTTGCATTAAGCTGTGATGTTTAAACACTTAGAAAGCCCCACCTGTTGACTTATTAAAGGTTCATTTTCTGCCACTGTTTGAGGGTGTAACTACATAGTTTGTATTTGAGAAAAATCAAGGAGGAAGATGGATTTTGAAAGGAAAAAGGATTTTGTCACCGGCGGAAGACATGAATCACTCTTTTTTTCTCCCTCACTCTGTCTTTTGATTGACAGAGAACCACCGTCGCAGGACAGATCCTTGGGACTGTTATTACTGTGTGTCTGGACTGACACAACCCAAGACTGACCATGCCTGTGTAGAGATGCCGGTCTGACATGATTGACATCATATAACGTAGGCGGTCATATTTGCTGATGTAATGAAAATTACATAAATATTTCGAAAAGTGAATGAAACCATCATCCGTCCATTAGAATATGCTTCCAAACAAGCAATTGTAGAGGCTGGAGGAAACGTAGGTCTTATTTTATTCAATGCCCAGTGTTGAACTGAGTCCCTGATGAGAGATCAAGTAGGGCAACCAAGGCCTGACATTAGCTATGTGCTGTGAGCGAATTCTAACACCGAACATTTGAGAGAGCAGAACCACAGTTATTGAGAGAAAGGAAGCCAATAGAAAAAATGAGCAATTTACTGAGCTTGAAAATGCTTGTTTTCCTTGCATACCCTGCACATTTTAAACCAAAAGATAGAGAGAGATTGAGATGCAGCGAGATTAAATCAGATACTTTCATGACTTGGACTGAAAGCTCATAAATTAAGATTAGACTTTTTTCCTCAACACTGATTAAATGAAAATGCTCAATATAGCAGTTTTTTTTTTTTTGTCTTCAGTCCATTTTGCTATGTTACAGTGCAAAATGCATCTTCGAACAGCATGAGTTCTCTGTCCATTTCCTGACTGACCGCCACAACTATTCACAAAGACTGCTTGTAGTTACAGATTTTATATTATTCTAAATTTATGTGTGCTGGTCACATGTATCTGACCTAAACTATTTTGACAGAAAGACGTTTTTAATAGTAACAATTCCCATCTTAGGTAAGAATGAACGGGATGGTCTTACCTTTGTTAATTGATCGCTGACTGAGAAACAAATATCACCAGTTATTTTGGTCAGCATGTCACTGATAGTATGTCTGGCTGGGGTGTGATTACGTTACTATTGCAGTATGTATAAGTCTTTTAATGTGTTTTTGTGCATCTTCTGCGCTGCCCGCCTTTATGATATAGATATAGATGATAAGGACCTCACTCCGACATCCATGTTCTGCCCCTGCAGGTCAGTAGCAGAGGCCACAGAGGTCAATCCCAACATGCAGGGCTTGCACACAGGTCGGGTGCTCTGTGGAGTGTCACCCCTGAAAATATAGTATGATGTTTGTCCGTCGACAACCCTGGCCAATGTGATGGAGGCTGGAGGACTACCTGGGCTGTACTACATTTGCTATGAAAATCAGCCTCATCAGCCAGTGAATGATAGTTTTCTGATTCTTGCTGCAAATATATACTGTGCCCATTCCTTATTCTTTAGGTTTGTGGGTTCTTTAGCCACTAGCTTCCACAAAGTGATTGCCATCTCCTGGGGTCCATATCAAACAATAGTAAAATGTCATCCAATACTTGCTGAAACCCACAGCCTTTTAAAATGTTTTTGCTAATATTTAGGCTTTTGGGCCTTGAGGATTTAGTACATATGGGGTTTTCAAGTCATAACATAGGTTAAGACTAAAATATTTCTTTCAAACATTTGAAATAGAATAATTGAAAAGAGTTAGACATAGATTCTCACATATTTGTGACCTTGACAGTCTCCTGTAACCCTCGACTTTCTGCAGATGCTTCAGAACTGTTTGGCGCCTAACTGCTGCAGGCACAGTGGCCAAGGCTAGTTGCGCTTGTGTGTTATGTTGCCCTGTCTGTGCCACAGGACAAAGTCCACATCACCAGATCTACGCTGGAGTGCCTAATGGAGACTATGAGGAGCCTGAAACGGTCATGAAAGCGACGCTCCTCCAAAAACATGAAATTGAAACCTTCTTTATTGTGCCATTCCCACCGTATCGGAAGGTATCGTATTGTTATTCTGTACTGAGGAATATATATTGTAACATTGCATGTGTTTCTACATGAAAATTAAGATGATACCTGCTTGAATTCAGGTATGTTAAGATAAGACTTCCTACTAGTCCTTGCCTTTAGCTGAACTCTTTAATGCACATTAGCAAAGCTTGCAGGTCATATTATGTTAATCCATTTTAATGGACCGACGATGTGGTAAATCAAAGCAGGCTAGGGCTGAAAGCAGGCTTATCGTGATCGGTTCTACCCTCTGTGCTAACATCTACAATACAACTGTCCTTCAAATAGAAATATAGTGTGACTACAGCATTCAGCATGATATGATGGAGCTCTCACACATTTGTTGTTGAGCTAATCTCACTTCCAGCCTGTAATGGATTGGACTAAAAATAAAGAGAAAGAGAAAAGAGGGGTACCAGCCCATGGCATCATCATCTCACAACCGCACTGTCCGACACACTTACAGATATGTATGTGTGTCAGTGCATACACAAACACACATCAAACAGATGTGCCATACAAGCAGCCGGAGAGGAATTTCAGTCTTGTCTCTGTACCCATCAGGCGTCCTCTTCTTTTCCTCCTCTCCTCTCCTTGCTCTCACTCTTCTCCTCATCACGGCTTTGCAGCAGGTTCCACGCGACGCAAGATAAGGTTGCACATAGGTTACACGGTCCTTATGTGAACCTGTAACATCCCTGCCATGTATTTTTTCTTTGATATGCGGAGACTTTGCTAATCTCAATAGGAGCTGATGTTAGATTTATCAAGGCATGGCTCAGAGAAAGATGTGCCCCTGACTGCTGCTGGATAGGCTGCTGCTCCTCCTGCCATAGTGTTCCCACTACTCCTGCTTAGTAATACCTCCAAAGCTTTGTGCATTGAACAAAACATATATTCCTTACTGCTAAGGACATACAGACATTTCTCAAACCCTTTAACTTATGCTTAATCTTGACCATGTTTCCTAAAATAGCATACAAGAGAAACGAGGGCAGCAGCAATAAAACTATAAAATCACCTATAATATTCTCGACCTTATTTAACCGCTTTCTAGTTAAATTCCTTGAACCTGATGATAATGATTGCATGCGTGTGTGTGCATGAGCATGTGCACGTGTACGCTGTCCAATGCCTGCATGAGCTCTAGACCCTTTACATAATATATATTACTGTGTGGGATATGATGACTTAACTCTCATTCCCATTTCTTTATCTGGTGACAGATTCCTAGGATTGATTCTTCGATATAAAGCCCGCCAAAAAGATGAAGTTCAAAACTGTGTTATTTCATTAGTGCAGCTTTATGCACTGCAGGAAGATGTCTAAGGCTGAGATTCCTTCTCCAATGTCATGAACTGCGAGGACGGGTGATAAGGCATAAACTCTAAGTGTCTGTGTTGACGCTTTGTGTTTGTTGCGTTGTGATTTAAGTAGATACACTAAAAATATACAGTCTGAATGTTTAGTTTCACAGCAATAGTGAAAAAATACAAGTAAAGTACAGTAAAGGCTTGTTTTGCTCAGGCACTGTAAAAAAAAAAAAAGGCTCACTTCAGGTCATGCCACAGCATTTCATTGAGCTTAACATCAGACCCTGACTTGGCCATGCCACTATGCAAATTGTTACTTGTTTAAAACATGAGCTTTAGCTCAACAGGAGCAAGAGTTGTGGGACATCCAAGGCATCTTTGGCAAACATTAGAGGAGCAATAATGTGTGTTCTTGGTTTTCTCCCCGGCCCAGAGGCTCTTAATGTGAACTTGTGGACATAAGAAAATTTATTAGAATGCAAGAATAGCTCCTATATCCATAACAGTTACGCTCTACGAACTCTGTTGTCATTATAAACAGCAGAAAGTGTGCTTTTGCATGTTGTATGTGTTATAGAAGATCTGTTTATCTGTGTGTTATAAATTTGCTGGAATTATTCACAGCAGTTTAGGAGAAAAATATAAAAAATATTTCTAGTAGACTTATTCAGTGGCTTCAAGAACTTGTTCTTGCAGCTGAAAAATCTTCGTCAGACATACATGTATGGCTTACAGGATGTGTACTACATCATAAGTAGGTAGGAGTGATGGTGAGATGCGTTCAGAGAGCACAATCTTATCAGCTATATTGACCTCAGCATGTTGCTCCTGCCAGAGACCAACATACCATTTCCCCCCCGCATATACTGTCAGTGACACTGGCAATCTGGTGAAATGTCAAAGAGCTTATTTGACCTTGTGTGCCTGGAAAGAAATCCTGTGGCTGTGGCAGCTGTACAATTCTTGCACCAGCTGTTTTATAGGTGTGTGCGCATTTGCTTGTCTGTATGCGTGCAGAGTATCCTTGCATTGTGGGGACATAGCAGGTTCACACTACATATTAGCCTAAATTTCCAGGAAATAGTTTAATTGTGATCATTAATGTGAGGATAAAGACCAGGATGAGGGTTGGTAAAGCATGTAGCAGATATGGTTAAGGTTGGGACAAATTTCTGGGGGAACTGATGTCCTCACAAGTGTAGTAATACAGGTGTATGTGTGTAGCACACCCACTTTTGGATAGAATCACTTCAAGATGGTGTAACATACATGTCAAGAGCTGATTTGTTGGAATTTTAAACATTTGAATAAGCACCATCTTCCCACTTTTATTACATGTCCCTCAGTTGTTGCATCCAGTAGATCTTTCCCCCCTAACACCACATGTTTGTGTTTCCCCTTATAGCTGCAATTCCAGTAATGACAACATCCTCACAGGCATAGACAGAAGGCAGATTAGTATAAAACAGACAAATGGAAAAAGAAGAAGAGGGGTGACAGGTTAAGTCATATGTACACCTTCTACTGAATGGCAATCTCACATTCAGAGCACACACTCTTCAACTGTGTGAAATGACATATGCATTCAAGGCACGACCGGGGAGCGATACGAGGGACAGGGGACAGATGAATAGGATTTTTGGTGCAGCAGACATGTCTGCATGATGTGTCATGTGCTACGTTGAGCACAATATAGAAAGTAGGGAGAAGTCGGTATCTGCAGGCCACTGCGTCGCGGCCTTATAAATAACACAGAACGGGAACGTGTGGGAGGCAAACGGGGAGAGAAAGAAAACGGAAAGATTAGATGGAGGGAGGGAAGAAGAAACTGAAATAGGGGAGAAAGTGAGGAAGAAAAGACTCAGCAGGGAGTGAAGATGGGAGTAAAGAGAAATAGAAGCAGGGATGGAAATAAGGAAGAACATATAAGAAAGAGTGGTAGCAGTAGGAAAGGAAGTCAATAAGAATTTACAGAAGCATGGCATGAAAGAAGGAAGTGAGGAAAAATATACAGAGGCACAGAAGGAGGTATGGAGAAAAAAGGAAGTAAAAAAGTAAGAAAGAATATATGGAGAAAAGGGGGGAAGAAAAGAGGAATATACAGAAACAGGGAGGGAAGTAAAGGAGTAAGGAAAAAACAAAAGAATGGACTGAAAGAAGGAACGATATTTAGAGATGGGGAATGAAAGACAGAAGTAGGGAAGAATACTACTGAAGCAGGAAGAGAGAGCAGGAAGTATGGAAGAATAGATGGGGCAGGGGAGGACAGAAATAAGGGATGGAAGTAAGGAAGGAAAAGGAAGAAATCAGGGAAGTCAGTGAGCTGCACATGTTCCCGTCATGTCATGAACTCATAAACACTCGTGATCCTTGCTCACCCTTTGCCGCCTACTGTGCCGCTGAGCCACACAACTCATCCAGCACGCTCACTTACATGTACCCACACTACACACACACACACACACACACACACACACACACACACACATACACACACAATCACACACTCATGCTGTATACACGCAGACATCCATACTGCCATGTTAACTCTCTGGCTTTGCTCCAATGCCCAGTGTTTTGCAAAGCAGCTCACTTTGGCTGCCGGAGACACTTAGACACAGTGGGGTGCATTCAGTAATGAAGTTAAGTGTGAAGGCAGTGTCCTAATTTGAAAGTATAATCAGCTGCCCGTGTTTATTGTTGACTCTTATTCACCCTTGTTCCTAATATGATAATACTCGAGTGGTGCAGAGAAAACAGGGCGCTGCATTGCAACCTATTTATCACACTTGTTTTTCCAAGTTCCTCGTTCTCAGTGAAAAATCTCTCCTTCGTCCCACCAGCGGAGGGCCATGCGGACGGCTCCACAGAAGCTGAGGAACCGTTCCAACACCAACCAGGCTAACGTGATCCAGAGCAGCCCCAGAACCCGGGTCAACCGCTACATCGGTCGGCTGATCGAGGCCCGCCAGACCGAGTCGGACACGGCGGACCTCAACGTCCTCACACTCATGTATAAGTGCTCTGAGCGGGAGCAGAGGGTGAGGGACACATGCTGTATCTGCACAGTGAAAATGTTCTGGATGAAGCCTCGTGAATTAACACTGTTGTGTTACTCACTCTTATCTGGTCTCTGGCATCATGCAGTACCACCAGGTTCCTGATGAGTACTTCACCAGCGCTGTGGTCCTCTCTCTGATCCTAGCTGCCTTGTTTGGCCTTGTCTATCTTCTCATCATACCACAGTACGTACAACAGATTCTATTGCTGTCCCTTCTTCTCTCTCAATTTACCTCTTTAATTGACTCTTTCAGCCACTCAGATCCTTGACTTTCTAACTAATCCCGCCATCTTCCTCTTTCCTTTTTTTTCCACTCAGGGGCACAGTGATACTAGTCCTTCTCGTCTTCTGCATCTGTTTCCTAGTAGCTTGTATCATGTACCTGCATATCACTAGAGTACAGGTAAATGAAGATGCTTTCTTATCCTTATTTTATCTTCTTTCTTCTCTCATTCACTTTTTATTCCTGCATCAACTTTTACCACTGACAGATCCTTCTTCTCTGATTTGGTTTTTAACAGAGCTGGCAAGTTTAACTTTCTACATTTCTCTTTTTGCTGACCAAAGCGAAATATTCAAATATATTTTTTAAAGTCTTGTAATAACAATTCAACACTGACTGGCTTGAAGATTACTTTCTAAGCCCCCATATTGTATTTAAACTCTGATGGCCAGGTCTATTAATTTCAGCTTTTGTTGAGGCTGATGTTCGTTGTCAAAGCTCCTGACCACGAGTTTGAAAGTCTTTTATGCTTTGTAGCTTTTATAGGCTCATGCTCTCCCTCTCTTTCTATCTCTGCTCTTTACTGACCTTACATACCTCATGTGACCCCAATCTCTGTCTGCACATCACTGTTGGATTTCAAGCCTTTTTTCTTTGTACTGTTCTTACAGGTATTAACACATTGTCCTATGGTAATCTTGCCTTGTATGCACATATATAGTATGTATAATATAAATATGTTTTGTAACAGCATCATATAATGTATAATATCATGCTGTCTGTCGCCTTCATTGATATTATCCTTGTTTTTGTCTCTCAGTGTTTTCCAGGGTGCCTGACCATTCAGATACGCACTGTTCTCTGTATTCTCATAGTGCTTTTAATCTACGCTGTGGCCCAGGCCTGTGTGGTAAGTGGGAAAGGCAACAGTAAAAATGTCACCAGCCACCTTACTGGCCAACTATTCCTTCTTTTCTTATCCTATCATTTTTACACCCATGTATCTTCCTGTTTGTCTCTGGACAGGTGGGCTGTATGCCATGGTTGTGGGGTAGTGCCAACACCAACAGCTCCATCGTCATCATCGACGTGGACAGCGGCGCCAACCGCACCATGGCGGAGCTGCCTTGCGACGGCGCCCGCTATGCCTTTCTCTCCTGCGTGGTGGGCACCCTCACCCTGGCACTTTTCCTGCGGGTCTCCTGGCTGCCAAAGAT